>VXBJ01002448.1:216573-242831 GCA_013400055.1 Nycticryphes semicollaris
GATTAGGGGCCTGGAGTATCTCTCTTAGGAGGAAAGGCTGAGGGACTTAGGTCTTTTTAGTCTGGAGAAGAGAAGACTAAGGGGGGATGTGATTAACACCTATAAATACTTAAAGGGTGGGTATCAAGAGTAAGGGGCCAGTCTTTTTTCAGTGGTGCCCAGTGACAGGACAAGAGGAAATGGGCACAAACTTGTACATAAGAAGTCCCATCTAAACATGAGGAGGAACCTTTTCACTTTGAGGGTGGCAGAGTACCAGAACAGGCTGCCCAGAGAGGTGGTGGAGTCTCTGTCTCTGGAGGTATTCAGAACCCACCTGGACAAGTTCCTGTGCAACCTGCTCTAGGAGGACCTGGTTTGGCAGGTGGGTTGGACTAGATGATCTCCAGAGGACTCTTCCAACCCCATATCATTCTATGATTCTGTGATATTTTAGCTCTTTCTCCTATTTACTGTAGAACAGACTGGACACAGGAAGAAACGGTGTATTTTTATTGAGTGATTGTGCATTAACTAAATTCAGGGCTCTCTGTTCATAAAATGCAATTATAGTTTAGTGCAGCTAACTGCAAGGAGCTATAAAAACCAATAATATCTGATGGTGAAGAAAGATAGGAGAAGGGAAGATTGGCAAACTGTTGCTTTATAGAGAAAACAGAAAATTATATACAACAAGAAAATAAAGTCATTACTGAGAAGATGCCTTCTGAAATAGATATTTACAGCAAACAGAAAATCAATCAGTTTTCCGTTATGAAGGACTACTCAAAGATATGAGGATACAGAAAACTCCTCTTTTATAAGGGAGGGAGAAAGTGAGATAACCAAATGAGAATGCAGTTTGAACTTTCAGGGAATAGCAGTCAATTACCAGACTTATCTTTTTCTTGTCTTATTTCATCTTGAAAGTAATCATAGTGAGACAAGAAGTAACTGAGAATGTAGATTCATTTGAAAGTAAATAAAAGTGGCTTGCATGGTTGAAGTGTCTTTTCCAGTCTTTCAGTATGAAAGGCTACAAAGTCAAAACCTTATAGAAATACTTTTAAGTAAAGCACTAATGGGAATATGGCCATATGCTAGTTGGAAGATTCGGGTAATAGACATTCTAGGCGATGAAACTAACTCCCCTGTGCTTATCTTAGACTTGAAAGGATGGAATGGTAAAAAGGGGCTGTGAAATTCTAAACCATGTATACAGAAATACTAAGGAAAACAGGCGATTCCTTCTTTTAAGTCTGTGATGTTGCCCCTGTAATTGTTTCTATATATACATATAGCAGTGTGCCATTGGAAAATACTGACAAATTGTCAGGAGTATGTGCAAATAAAACCTGTGCTCTCAGGGGAATAGTTGTTCCTCTCTTGTGTTTTCTAGCAGAACATTAAGTCAAGAGCCTATAAATGGAAACGGCAAATTTCTCAAGAAAGTGAAGAAGCTTCTTAGTCATGTCAAAAGTGACATACTAAGAATGGGAAGAAATTTATACCAGGCCATGTAAACAAGGTTTCAGTAGGAAAGTCAGTATTTTATCCAAGAAAATGCATTTCTTGAAAGCATGTGGTGGAAGCCTCATCAACTCTCAAGGATGGCCTAAAGCAAAAGTATTGATGTGTCTCGGGGACAGCTGTTTCACTTACTAGAAATATTTCTGTCTTGAACATCATGCTCAAGAAGTAGAGTAATTTTTCTATCAGTAACTCGGTGGTTCCCTTCCATTGGAAGGGACCTACAATGATCGTCTGGTCTAACTGCCTGTTCCCTTCAGGGCTGACCAAAAGGTAAAGCGTATTATTAAGGCTGTTTCCCAAATGCCTCTTAAATGCTGACAGTCGTTGGGCATCAACCAAGCTTTGGAAGCTTGTTGAAGTGTTTGACCACTCTCTTGGTAAAGAAATGGTTCCTAATGTCCTCTAAACCTCCCCTGGCACAGCTTTGAACCATTCCAATGCATCCTATCGCTGGACACCAGGGAGAAGAGATCAGCACCACCCTCTTCACTTCCCATCTTAAGGAAGCTGTAGAAAGCAATGAGGTCACCACTCAGCTGCCTTTCCTCCAAACTAAACAAGCCCAAAGTCCGTAGCTACTCCTCCTGTGACATTCCTTCTAGCCTTTTTGTCAGCTTTATTGCCCTCCTCTGATTGCATTCAACTACCTTAGTATCTTTCTTAAATTGTGTGCACCATAACTGCACACAGTACTGAAGGTGAGGTTGCACCAGCACTGATACAGCCCGGGATGTGGTTTGCCCTCTTGACTGCCAGGGCACACTGCTGAGTCATATTGAGCCTGCTGTTGATCAGCACACGCACCTGGGATAATGTCCTGTACACATCAAGATGGACATTTTATAAAGACCTCAGATGAAACAAATTATTCGTTGTATATATATTATCACAGGTGATTTTTACTGCAGTTAAAGTACCATAAATTTCATCTCTGTGGTGAATGTCTCCTCATGGAGCAACATTTACAGTCCATATAGATGCAAATTTGGCTGAGATTAGGTGGCCATTTCCAAACCTGAGTAGTTAGGTGTTTTGCTCATATTTAATAAGTTTCAGAGTTAACTGTGTTGAACAGTGATATAAGAATCAAATATAAAAACACTAGTGCATTTGAGCAGAATGTTGAGGAAACTGAATGACATTTGCTTAAGGTATTGAGATAGAGAAATACAAATGCTAATATTATATTAAGTGTCTGGCTCTTAGAACAGCAATAAAAAGAATGTAGTATAAGCTACCATAAAAAGAATACCCTTTTCTGCTTCAATTTACTTCTTCAGTCAAAATGGTTTCATATTTATAGTGCATTTTGCATAATTTCAATACATTTTCAGGCTAGTAGGAGCAGGTTTCTCTAAACAGCAGATTTCTCTTGTATTCAGTGTTCAACTTCACTCTTCTAACAAGTATTAGGCACCAAATGAGATGTCATTTTTGGACTGTGTCTAATGGTGAACTCAAAGATAAAACAAATGAAGCAGTTCAGAGTTCAGGTTTAATTCCATGTAAAGACACTTTTCAGATATATTAAATAATTTGCTTTTTCTATTATTCATGTTCATACACCTAGCTTCTGCTCCTTCACATTTGTGATGTTGCTAGTGAGCAGATAAAATCACTAAGGTTTTAGTTATCTGACAATTTAATAAAAAGCTGTCTTCAGTATGTATATTGTACAGTTCTGGTAAATGATGAGAAATTTCTACCACTTCATTGAATATTTTGGAAACAGTATTCAAGGCTTAGAAGAATGAGAGGCTTTTTGCTTAAACTTGGAAACTTTTATTCTCGTGGACTTCACGTATTCTGTGCCTCCTTTTGACTTCCTCTGTGCTGGTTTTCTCAACGATGTAGTCAGTAAACATACCTGCCCTTGAGTTAAGTTTACAATTAAATATCAGAATGACTGGGAAACCTCAAATGAGAAACATAATCGCTATTGGAGAATATTTAGTTTTTATGCTTGAGGGCAAATTTTCTTGAGTCAGAACAGTTCTCAAGGCATGAATCAAATAGTCTTGGTTTTGCTCCAGTGGACAGTTTCCTGCAGTGCTTGACTAGAGCGGAATTGACTGGTTGTGCTGATTGAGCTGGTGAGTGGTGCTTTCTGTTGAAGAATGGTGGTATTTTAACACTATCCATGAATGACAAAGTGTATTCATTGGTGCTGGATTTGTTCCAAGTTGGAAGTTTATGGTCTTGTTCCTCAGGTGGCATTCCTCTGTAGCTCAGTTACAAGCTCGCTTTGGGGAAAATTATGATGCTATCCATTTTAACTTGGGGATTTTGTTTGTTTGGTTTTTGTTTTGGTTGTATTTTTTTCTCTTTCTTGTTTCTCTATATTCTTTGACAGTACATATGAAGAATGGATGTAGGGGGCAAGTTACATATACAACTTCCATTACACAGCTTAATCTATGAAGCAGTCTAACTTGCCCTAATGCCTAATACACATTATAATTACTTGTTATGCTTTTCCCTTCATGAGTAATCAAAATCAATTTACTGAGAATGTGTTTTGCAGGAGTTTGCGTTGGGGAATTGTGTTGCCTACAGACATGCAAGTTGCCATGACATTACTTCAAAGATGTATTTAATTTTCTTTATTCTTGTGGAACTGGAGTTTGCAGTAGCAATAAATGACAAACAGATAACTCACAAAAAAACTGAGGTCCAGCAATAGGTTCCAGATGTGAAGATCTGTTTTAATTTGTTAAAGCCCCAGAAGGAAAGAGATGGGATTTCTCCTTAATATGACAAGTATATAACTGGTTCTGAAAACTTGAAACTTCCAAAACACCACTACGCTTCATACAAATTAGTTACATAATGCGGTGTATGTTTGGTCAAGTTCATTGACCTGACTTGCAAATACCATTCATGCTTTGCTCCTTTGTAACATGACAGGCATGTTAAATGATTTATTCTGCCCCACTTTGTAACCTGTATTGCGTTAACCTCTTTCCTAATGTGATGGAACAGAAAGTGTCCTTGTAAACTGATAAATGAATGCTGTTATGCTCTGGTGATCCACTTGGCACATATTGTTGAATGGAGAATTTGCACACTGATCCAAAAGGGATAAGGGTCAAAAGAAGTGATTTTTCAGTTTATTACTTGCATCTGTCAGTGAACATCTTTTTGTTTTCACTTTTTAGATGGAACATGAGTGGGTTTAATGTGTATGTTGTCTAGACAGGGGTTGCCTATTCATTTCTAGATCAACTAGTGGTTTCTGATATTACTAGGAAGGTCTGGTTTCTTCAGTCTGTCTCGTCTACTCTTTAGAGAAGCCTTTGAGAGTCCTCTAAGAACAACTCTTCAATGGCAGAGTCATACCACAGAGTTTGTAGCTGTTATTTTTTTTATCTTTTTCTTTTCTTTTAAAATGTTCACCTATGAACCTTGCTCTCCCAAGCTATTTAGGACAATACACTATTTCTCTACCTCTCTGTCTCATCTTAGTGTGCTTGAGAGCCCTCTGCCTGAGAACACGGTTCTCCTGGCAGCAGCTTCTCACTTTTAGTTCAGTCCCATCTTTGCAGTGTGATTAAGGCTTCCTTATGTTCCCTGCTGTGCTATGTGTGCTGATACTTTGAAGTTATGAATTCTCTTTGAAACAGGTAGAATGTTTTCAGGCAACTTATGTGCATTAATTGTTTCTGAGTTGAATAGTTGAAGCAAGTCAATAGTCTCTGAGACCAAAACTATCAAAAATACTCCTCTGTCACCCTTGATGCAAGGTAGGTATTAAGCCAGTGCAAGATTTTGTGAATGAAGAATAAACGAAAAAAGGTGGAAGTAATAATTATGTTCCATATTTCATACAAAGACATGCTGAAGGCATAACTAGACTTTTGTCTAGAGAAAGTCATAGAATGGATTTCTTCTCCCCCAAAAACAAGAAAGAAAGAAAAAAGGTTTGTGTAGTTTCCTGCTAAAACCAGGCAGTTACATAGGCCTTCTGCTTTTCAGGACTGTTTTTTTTTTTTTGTAAGGGAATAGAAAGAAACTAAAGTATTTTTTAATCAGTGTGAGAAAATTTCTTAAGTACAATACAAGCGGAAATTGTCATTCATTTTGAGATTAATAAAATAAATTATCTTTGGTTTATGTTTTTGTATCAACAGCTGCACCCATCCATTTATTTAAGTATGGCTCAGATAATTTAGTTTTATAAATATCAAAACCAGCTTGACAGTGTAAGCAATTGAAGGTTTTGTAAAAGCTTTTAGAGCTCAGTTAATTGCTGCCTAAGGCAATTTGATTAGTCCGCAGCCCTTATAATCACTATTGTAGCCATGATGGAAATGCTTGTTTGGTAAGTATGCTCTGGAAGTCTGATTCTTCCCACTGGCAGCATAAGTAGTATTGAATATTTGTTTTTCTTAGGCATTTATTTTAGGAATGCCACTGAAATATCTTCTCTTGCCACCTCAGAATGAGAGATTTTTCTTACCCGATCAAATGGTATGAAGCTTGAAGGAGAGATTAAGCCAGGTTATTGTAGTAATTTGTCTCTGTGTTGTTTTTATTTTGCTTTTTTGTAAAAGGACTAACCAGCCGGGAATGTTCACAAAGAAAGAATTTGACCAGTTGGCCTCAGCAATAGACAGCTTCAGTCTCATGACATATGACTATTCAGCACCACAACGGTAAGACTCAGTCTAAGATTAGAAAAAAAAATTGCTGAACAAACTGATTCCCAGTTAAATCTATGGCATGAGTTCATTTTTGTAGTAAAGTGGACAGTTTGGTTTATCTGTATCAGCTATTAAAGTTTTAGATTAATAATTAGGATAGGTGATTTTTGAACAAGCCAGTAACTCAAGACATTGTTTAATAGCAATGTAGAATTGACACCCAGATATTATGAAAGGCTGTGTATTCAAGCTAAAAGATTATCCTTTTACTAGTACTGTGAACCTTATTCTTTTCCAGGCCAGGTTTTAGTTATTTAGTACAGTTCTGCAGGATAGGTACACAAATAATCTAATACATATCATTGTCAAAAAAATTAGCTTTAAAGCAAAATGAACAACTCATTTGCTTCTTCCTGAGGCAGCAGACTGTCTTTTGGCAGCACTGCTAATGTGGACGTCCTTAAACATGTTTTTCCATTCTTCCACTATTCCCTCCCTTTCAACTGATACAGCTGCTTGTGCAGCAGCTTGTCAAACCAAATCAGGGAGCTGATCTGACTGAAAAATAACACAAAATCCCACTCTTGTACATGAATATTGATTTTTAGAAACTTAGTGTTTTTAAATGTGTGAAAGTGGAATGGCAGTGTAGCTGAGAGGTCCTTAAACTCTACAGAGACTCTTTATGTTACTGTTCTTCAAAAGCATGATTCACTTCACCTCCAAATTGCATTTAAGGATATGCTTTTGGAATTCCTGTGAGATTCTGTCTATCTTGCTTCAAGGTGGCTGTCCAGAGTTAGTATTTGTAGTAAAGAGGCAGATTTAGCAATGCCATTGTTTCTGTGTTTATTACATCACTAAAACCTTTCTCACCTGTAGTATATTAGCATTTTGATAACGTCTAGACAGATCTAAGAGAAAGGAACTTTTGTCTTTTCTGGAAAGAATTTATATATCTCCTTCCTATCTCTCCCCAGGCCTCTTCTCTACATCTTCAAGCTTAACATGCTAGGGGAGAACAAACATAGGCAATAATAAGAACAGGCTTTGAACAGGTTTTGTTATTGTGCTCTGCTGGAATATGCAGCATAGGTGTATCCAATTTAGCTTTCCTCTAGGTAAATCTTACATCTATGAAGATGAGGTGTTAAGGCCTTCTGTACAGGCTATACAAGCCCATCTGGAACCCTAAATGAATTTTGAAATACTGTGCTGTAGGATGCATCTCTGCTGTGCCTGTTATGGTACAGTCCCATCTTTATGCTTTCACTAGCACTTTAAGTTCCTTAGGTCCAACTTGGAGCTGCTAATCTTTTTTTACTTGAAAGAAGGCAGTAAGTTAACACGCTCGTTGTATTTGGAATAAATGTGGTTTCTGAGATGTAGTACTTTTAGTCTGAGAAGGGATTTGATAAGAAAAATTAAATATTTTTTGCTTGAATTTGCAGCGATTGGTCTGAGTATATAAAATACCAGATAATACATATGTTTTCTCACAATATTTTGCCCTTGAATATGAATACAATTTCCAGCAACATTTCTGTACTGTATTCGCATATTGAGTTTTAATGGCACACATATCCCAAATGCTTTGAGGCAGATAATTAGTAGGGACTAGAAGATGTTGCTTTTTGTAAGATTAGAATATGCTTTTCCTTCTACTTGTGATAAAACGTGCTCTCCTTTCCGATGAGATAGAAATGGCATGAGCATGATATACTGATACTGTATATATGGTAATTCAATTACTCTGTGTATTAAGGCTCTACTCTTTTTCTTAATGTAGCTTTTTGTTAGGTAATAGCCTATTTAGGGTTTTATCCACAAATGTTAAACAATCATTGAAACCCATATTGCTTACCTGTTCACTGATTTTATAGTTCTTTCTATAAATGGTGGATTTTGTCCCAGTATGTTGTGCCAATTTATAATAAAAACATTGAGGAAAGTGTTGAAAAAGAACTGATGTCATACAGAGTTTTGAATTACCGTGTGGGCATTTTGCCAGGCTCAGTGACAGAGAAAATGTGCTAGGTCAAAACCTTTTCTTACCAACTGTAAGAAGCTTTGTGTCCCTTCACCTCAGAAATAAATCACAAGTCAAGAGTGGAGGACGCATGTTTTGTGCGTCAGTACTTCAAGCTACTGAAGAATGTGCATTGTACCTTCATAGGATTGTAGGTTAACCTTCACTGATTTTTGTGTGCTGTATTTTCCTCTTTACAATTACACTAGTCAAAAAAAAAAGAAGGCTGAGAATGAATGTGTACTGTTTCTGACAACCTGTTTGATTTTTGCTAACTTGACAGACCTGGTCCAAATTCCCCTATTCCTTGGGTACGAGCCTGTGTTCAAGTACTGGATCCTGATTCAAAATGGAGGAATAAAATACTTCTAGGGCTGAATTTCTATGGCATGGACTATTCCGCTATGGGAGCCTCTGGGGAGCCAATCCTTGGTAGCAGGTAAGACTCTCTGGGTAGTAAGTACTTTTGTATTATATAATGTCAGAAAACTCAGAAATTCACAAGTGTTCTTGTTTAGAAATAATATGTGGATATTTTGGTAACATAGAGACGACAAAAGCGATAAACCTGCATGTGAAATAGTAGGCCAACAGAGATCAAGACCTGTAACTTCTTTTCCCTGTACAGAAATGCAGATAGAAGGCACAGTTATTCTGTCAGAACTCATATGGAAAAATGGTTTATGTAATTGTCCCGCTTTCCTCTATCCATGTTTGTACATGCAGTGTGCTATCGGTGTGTGAAAATGTTCTACAGTATTCTCTTATCTTCTGTATCATTTGGGGGTTCATGCAGTTGACCTAAAGATTGTTTCTCTCAGCCCCTGAAGCTGTTACCTGTTACTTTGAAATTTGATATTCGTTTCAAACAGCAATATGTCACCAAGTTCCTTTAGAGTAGAAAAAGCTGCAATAAGCTCACCTGAAGACAAAATGTAACAAGATAAAGGGAAGTATTCCTAAGCTTGCCAGAATTTTTTTATTGATTCTCAGAGGAAAATGGTTGGTTTAGCTTTCAGTAATAATGACCTAAAATATCTTCAATATTTACTGTAATATTTACAGTTCATTTTGTAGAAATGCCATCAGAGTATAGTACACCAAGCCAGAAGAAAAAAAAAATACAATAAAAAGAGGGTGAATTTGGCAGAAAAATTAGGTTTGTTCAGAATTTTGCAATTACTTTATAAAATAGAACCAAGCCAAGTGGAAACAAACCTAAAGCACAAAAGGTGACTTTTCTCACTTTCACAGGTTGCTAAGTTCGTTACACCAGGCTATTTCAGTATAGCAACAGATTGCTCGTTAAGCATTAAAATACTATCTGAGATGGATTGTATAAGGTAAGGGCCTGAACTTTTTTTTGTCTGTGCCTTCAGTTACACAAACACTCTGTCATCATTGCACTTGCCTCTGCTGTCTTCCTCCTCCTTGGCTGTTTTCAGGGGTATAATACTGTAGACAGTCTTCTCCCAGGGCTGAATTGTGTCTGAATCTTGCTGAATAACAGAAAATAACTACAGGGTGAAGAAAATAAGGCCATTGTCTACAATGAAAGGTATATAGTGAATATATAAGAATAGCTTCAGTAAAGTTAGTTGTAGTGATTAGTCATGAAAAATACTAAATAGTCAAACATTTTTGTCTCAGAAACCTAATGATACAAGCTCAGCACAATTAATGTAGCTTCACTGTAATTTTTGCAGGCAGGAGCATTGCCCTATCTAGCAGAATGACAGGATCTTGCTTTTGCAATGAAGTTTCCACTTGAAAACATACTGCACACTAGGATGGCATCTACTTTTACTTTTCATAGCTTCTTCTGCACTATATTACAGTATTAATTCATGTTGTGTTTTAACTAATGGCAAAGATATTCTAGATAAGAGTCATGTACTATTAATAAAAGGTTTGCTGAAAGAGGCTGTGTTTACCTGTGTGTAGGGCACTGGCACACAGTATGGGACAGTATGTTTTATACAAAGAATGGTCCTGTTAACATATTCTTCACTGACAGACCATGATATTTTTTTCACATATCTACCAGAAGCAAGATTCTGGGCTTTAAGAAACATTGAGTATATACATGAAGCATATTAGTTTCTACTTTGCTGCCTTATCTGTTGCACATCGGTCAATGGTTAAGTTTATTTTCCCAGAAATATATTTTTGAGCGTGCATAGTTAGTAGTTAGTCTTTGCTGTATATGTCATGTGTAGTAATGCAATACTAAAGTAGGCTCAAGGTAAACCAACTTCAAAATAGGCCAAGCTTCTGCCATAAAGAAAACAGAAAAAGGGTTATTAGTGTAAATCAAGCTTTCTGCCATTTAACTGGTAACAAGCTGTTTGTAAGGAAGTCCTAGTTTCTAGTATCTGTGAGTCTCTGAAAACTATCACTGTCGCATCCAATTGAATACTACAATGGGCACAGTTTGTTCAGGTACCTTTCCCCCTTCCCTCTAAAAATCTTCCCTCTTATTTCCTTATTAATACTCTGGCTACATCCATTTTTTTTCATTCTCTAAGATGACACATGGCCAACACTGATCCTATTCCTTCCCATTTTTAGTATATGCTTCATACTACATAGACTGCTCAGAAGCTGTGTCCAGTGTAGAGGTGGATAGCTTGATTATTTATTATTTTCACTTTGGCTCCTTAGTGATTTTGAGCTTCCTGTTTCTTTGTGACTGTAATCCAGTGTTAGTCATGACCTGTAAAAAGTGTTGAAGGTTTGAGTCATGGCCCCTTTAAGGCACTCTCCATATGTTGTAGTGATAGTGATGTCAAGTGAAAGCACTGGTATTCAAATAAATTCAAAGTCTACTCAGTTAAGTGCAGTAAGGTGGGTATCAACTTTGTTGTAGCTTTCTCTTCAGGTTTTTGCATCTGAAATTTACTGCACATACAGGTCTCCAACATGCCAGTGCTCCTTGGCAACACTGTAAAGTGCGCACGGTCTTGTTGAAGCGTATTCATTGGAATTTGATCGTACATTATAGAGCTGGAGAATTGTAGGCGTCAGTGGCAAACTGTATATTCTCTAGTTTTGATGTAAATGTAGTATGCACTTAAACTGATTATTAGCATATCTTATACATAACATTAGGAATTTTAGGATAGGAATTATGTGATGGAAAGAGGTTCTGAACATAGGTAGATTTCATTCACTGAATATTTTTTTTCAATCCAGAAGTTCATAAAATAATATTTAACAGAATTCCTATTTGCATAAAAAAATTATCTGGCAGTGGGTTTTTTATTGCAGATATAATCTAAAGCTAGAAGTGCTTGGTTCCAGTTTCTCACAGTTACCATTTTGCTAAAAAAATATACAAACTTTCCTTCATACACACCATGAAAAATAACATGTATGTGTGTTTGTACTTCTGTATGTATGAAATAAAAACAACTTTTCTTTTACAGCACAATGTAGTTAGCTTTTGGATGTTGTTACAGTAGGAACCGTGACTTATATTTACAGTAATAGTGTGTTCATCTTACAGCTCATTCATAAGTACTATTTTTTAATATAATGAGTCAATCTCAAAGATTATAGCACATTCTGGTGCTTTAATCAACCAAGTAACATTGTTGTTTAGCTGCAGGGACGCTACGTTCCTGTGTATTTTTAGTTCTGATGTAATTTTTTATGAAATGCTAAGCCTGAAATGAAAGTGGTGTGCCTGTGATTCCCAAATCACCTCTGGTGCTTCTGGCAATGTTTTCTGCCCTCGGGCTGTCAAGAATCAAGTGTGTGAACTGCTAAGATGCAGTGATTAAAACTTACCACTGTATTAAAATCCTGTCAGTATATAACTACCTGCTGTTGCTGAATTGCTGCAGAGTCTTTACCTTTGAGTCCTTTTTGAAACCTGTAGTAGGTCAGCAAGCCTCAATCACAAGAGCTTCTTACTTCCAATGTACCTTTTTCACCATTAGCTATCTGCTCTTCAGAATCTCCCTTAATCATTGGAACATTATAATTCAGTTGCAGTAATACCATTAGGATTTCTTTGCCTTCTCATGGGAGGTTAGACAGCAGTGCACTGGTGTTTTCCATTCCATGCCATCAAAAATCTGTAGCCTTTATGACCTGGGCCAAAAGGGAACTGATAAATTTCAGTGCTAGCTGTGAGTTGAAAGCAATGTAAATCAAAGGCTATTGAGTGGCAATGGTGCCACTTGTGTTTAATAAATCAATGTTCTTTATTGGGCACATTCCTGCTACGTTTAATGTGTTAAAGACATTTTGTCTTTTTTTGTGTGGTGCTGAAAGAGTGAAGATACTTTTCTGATATTCCACCTGACTGTATATAAGTTTTGAATATATTCTGCATCAAAGCTGCTTTTGTTCCAAATGTAGCTGTTGAAAATAGATATGTGATTAACTCCATTGTTGTGAGACAATGCTCTGTGTGCTTACCTTTTATTTAAAGGAATCCAAGTAGGGATTTTTATGTTAATTTTTAAACACTTAAGAGGATTGATACAGTAAATTGCCAGTTGAAGGGAGACAGAAACTAATTTGACCATGCATTGTACTATTCAGAGATAGAAAAATAAGATGATTTGCAAACTATGTGAGGATGCAGAGTTCTAGTGAGAATTTTATTGGCTGCCTGCCATTCTGTAAGTAGCAGGTAATAAAACATGGTATTTAAACAGTTAAAGGTGAGCTTTTTCCCTGAATTAGAATCGTAGAATGGTTAGAATTGGAAGGGACCTTAAAGATCCTCTAGTTCAAATCCCCTTGCCGCGGCCAGGGACACCTCCCACTAGACCAGGTTGCTCAAAGCCCTATCCAATGTGCCCTTGAACCACCTCCAGGGCTGGGGCATCCACAACTTCCCTGGGCAACCTGTTCCAATGTCTCACTAACCTCACAGTAAAGAATTTCTTTAAATCTACCGTCTTTCAGTTTAAAACTGTTATTCTTTGTGCTATTGCTACACTCCCTTATAAAGAGTCCCTCCCTATCTTTCCTGTATGCACCATTTAGGTACTGGAAGGCTGCTATAAGGTCTCCCAGGAGACTTCTCTTTTCTAAGCTGAACAACCCAAACTCTTCAGGCCTCTGATCATCTTCGTGGCCCTCCTGTGGACCCATTCCATGAGGTCCATATCGAGTCTAGAGCTGGATGCTACTTTATTAGTAGCAGTTTAAGAAGATTTAAGCCAACTGTGACTCATGATTTTGTCTTACCGAATGTAGTGAAGAACTTGTGCAAGGGAGTCTTGTCTTCTTCAAGTTTCAAGGATTTTGCTACATTACTCCTCATGATGTAATTCTCTCAGGAGTTCCATTACTTCTGTGCATACAGGATTCTGTATCCTGGTTGCTCATAGTCTGTGTAACATAAGGGATATATTAATATTTAAAATAAATGAATGGACCAATTAGCTGTATAGGACTGAACACCTTCTTGATCTGTGTCCACCTCTTTGCTTCATTGGAGAAACTGTTAAGCTCACTCTTCTTAAATTGTACTGCTGGATCAGATGGTAAAATCATGGCAGTGATAGGACAAAGTTACAATTGGGCCTGGAATCATAAAGAAGTCATTTCTATATTACAAATATCCAAATAATTCAGCAATGTTGTGAGAGGTTTGTTCTGTTAAATTCCTTCTGGGATGTTCTGTTATGTGTGGCTTCCATGGTGTATCTGCTGTCCCTCCCTTCCTTTTGGAGTATACGGTGAGCATGAGCTGTTCACTGAAAGTGAAAGACCAGTTAATTCATATAAAGTAGATAAAACATTTTATGAAGTAAAGTTATCATATATCAGCTTGCCCAAGTTGTAAATCTGATGTTAAATACAAAGTTGTTATTACTGGTTTTTATGTAAAATACATTCCTTCCTTCTTTCAAAATGAGGGAAAGGTATTTATTAGGCAAATGGTTTCTTCTGAAGTTCAGCTGTACAATGGCATATTGGCTATGGGTGATTGTCTATATCTCAGTGCATCTGTTTTTCAAAAGATTTAGCCAGTTGTGATGTACATTTTACATGGTGGCCATATTGCTGTGAAATGTGCTCTTCTCTGTCTCTTGGGACCTTTTTTTAATACTGAATTTGCTACAGGCAATATTTAGGAAGACAAATGTTGACAGAATAACGATACGGTTCTTTGCTGTCTCATTGCTGTACTCTAACCATTAGAAGATAGAATAATGGAATTGGGAAAAATGCTTAAAACAAACAACAATATCAACAGTAAAAAGAGAAACAAGGGGAATCTCCATCCCTTACTCAATGCAAGGGGGAACATCGCAACCAAGGACAAGGAGAAGGCTGAGCTACTTAATGCCTTCTTTGCCTCCGTCTTCAACAGTCAGACCAACTACTCCCAGGGTGTTGAGCCTCCTGAGCTGGAAGATAAGGATGAAGAACGGAACAAGCCCCCTGTAATCCAGGAGGAAGTAGCTAACGAACTTCTTCTGCACCTAGACACCCATAAGTCTACGGGGCTGGATGGGATTCACCCAAGAGTACTCGGGGAGCTGGCAGGAGAGCTCACGAAGCCTCTCTCCATTATCTGTCAACAGGGCAGGTACCAGATGACTGGAGGGTGGCTAATGTGACACCCATCTACAAGGAGGGCTGGGAGTAGGATCCAGGGAACTACAGGCCTGTCAGCCTGACCTTGGTACCAGGAAAGATCACGGAGAGAACCATCCTGAGTGAGCTCTCACAGCAAGTGCAGGGCAGCAAAGGGATCAGGGCCAGCCAGTGTGGGTTTATGAAAGGGAGGTCTTGCTTAACCAGCCTGATCTCTTTCTATGACCATGTGACCCACCTTCTGGATGGGAGAGAAGCTGTGGGTGTTGTCTACCTGGACTTTGGTAAGGCCTTTGACACTGTCTCCTACAGCATTCTCCTGGAGAAGCTGGTAAATCATGGCATAGACAATTGTACTCTCCAACGGTACAATTCTGTGAAACGAAGGGAAGAGCCAGAAAGCTTTACTGTAGGTTAATTTTACTTATGTTCATAGATTTGCATGTGAGCGTCTGTACCCACTGTAAAGTGGAAAAACCTCATTGCTTTTAAACCCATATTTCAGCTTTTGAGATTATCTAAAACCACTTCTAGCCCTGTTTGAATCTTTTCAAATATATGGTGATTAACAATCAACACAGAACGGGTTCACTGTGTGTGTGTATCCGATTCGTCTACTGTCAATCCCCTCATTGTCCCATCCTCTCCCATGCTTAGGGCTGTGGAGTGTGTAGTGTAGATTCCCTCTGGGAAGCTTTTATTTCTGAAAGGCATGAAGCCCTCCTCTTTTTGAGCCGAAAGGCACGATCCTGGATTTTGTCTATCAGTCACCCTGGAACCTAGCCACCACTGACAGGGATGCATGGACTAACGTGTTGGGTCCAGGTAGCTGGCTATTTTTCTCATGTTTCTAATATGGGAGAGTTTTTGGCCTTTTCCTGAGAAAGTGCATCCAGGGGGTTTTGTTGGTTGGTTGCTTGGTTGGTTTGTGGCTGGTTTCTTTGGCTTTTCTTGTTGTCTGGCTGCCACCCACCCCAACTGTTTCATGTCTGAGTTACTCCTCCATTGGTTTTGATGAGGTGGAACTGTAAGACAGGGCTTGTTTATCTTGCAACTTGAACAGAGCTGGATTCTGATTGTCTGTTCTCTTTACGAGACAATTGACAGTGATGAAATCATTTGTATTTTGTGAAAGAGGGCCATTGTTTGATGTATAGTGTGTGCTTGTTTTTTTAACAGACCAGCTTTTCTTTTAAGTCTTAAAAGAAAGCCGCTTGGAGTTTTTCTAATCTTAAACTTACTTTGCAATCCTCATTACCTAATTTTAACATTAGTCCATTCAGTGAATAGAATTGCCATGATTGTTGTGGAAGTTGTCAGAATTAGAACCAAGATAAAGGCCTGTTGAAACTAAACTGTTGCAAGTATAGATTTTGAAGTTTGAATAACCTTTCTTGGTAACTAAAATATAATTTCAGCTGGTTGAATTTATAGGAAAGCAGTTATATACTCCTGCATTTCCTAAACAGAGCCACTTTCAAAGCTTTATTTAGCAAATTCTGAAATTTGGGGGGAATCCCGGTACAGCACAGTTCTTTACATTTTTTTCTGATCTGCTAAAGTCATGTGTTCATTGCTTGGTTATGTATATGCAGTCAAGCAGACTGGCACAGTGTTGTTGGAGACCAAGTGCTTCCACAATGAGTCTTTGGGGCTTTTTCCTTTGGGATGACTCTGGCCTAGTCCTATGGACTGAAACTCATTAGCAGTTAGAGTGCCTCTCCTGTTGTTCTTTCATCCAAAAAACGGTTTCATGCACTCTTGAGACTGCTCCATGATGCAGACCAAAGTGTGGTGTTAGTTTTTCTTGTCAGCAGAATCATACAATTTAAATGCCTCCTTTCATTTTGACACATTGCTTTTATACAATACCATTAAAAAAAAAGAAAAGGCAAAGTTATAAAGCACATTGATTACTTTTTTGCGTAAGGCAGTGTAAAAAATATTTTAATGTCTCAAGGCTGTATTTGTGCACAGTAATTTCAGAGGACAAGAATAAATGTGCATATTTATTACAATTCTCAAGAAAACTACCAAATGCAGCAACAAAGTAGGCAGAGTAATACAATTCCAGATGGAAGGACTTGATAACCGAGGCAAGAGCCATCATGGAAATATGTAAGACTTAGAAACAGGCTTGAAGCATTAAAGTAACACTTGGAGAAAATAGTAATGGAGCATATAGCTACACAGTCTTTGAAGTAATAGAAGAGCAAGTGTGTTCCACAACATTAACAGCTTTTGATTTGTGCAAACAGCTTGTTTACACTTGGAGTTATACAGCAAGTGATTGAATGAGGTTTCTGCTGATGACATTCAGTAGCAGTATAAAATACAGTAAGTTGGGTTTTTTTACATTTTTATGAGGTATTTTAGTACATTATTAACACCAGGAAGTAAAGATAGGTGGGGTTCCCGCCATCTAAATTAGTTCATTCCTATTTTAGGAATATGAAGCTTGAAATGTTGACTAATAAATTTTAGCTAAAATAATTTTTTTATTTTGTGCTCTAAGAATAGGAGAGTTGCATTTCAGAATGTCACTGGAATGTATTGGCATTTATGGCTAAAATGGAAATCAAAGCAAACTGATAATTGGTCTACTTTTAGGGAAAAATTACAGTATTGTGAAAATTATTACAGAATAGCTATTTGGAAACTGAATGCAATGTACAAGATTATGCCCAATATATATCCATATATCTTAGTTACCTCTTTCTGGCAGTTTTATGTATGTCCTTGCCATGTTTAAATCAAATGTTGGTTTTATTGCCCTATTTTAGAAAGAAACTGTCTTTGAAAAAAACTAAAAATCTCTCCATATGCCACATCTTTGTAAACCTCTTGCAAATAGTTTCTGTGTTTTGTTATTTACCTGCCCTTAAGGCTGGGGAAGGGAAAGAAATTTCCTCTAGAACACTATTTCATGTAAAGTTCAAGGTAGCTGTATTGACAGGCTTGGAGCAGGTAAGTGCACTTCACTGTTTGCGGGTGAGGACGTTGAGCAGGGTGAGAGGGTTTAAATGGAGCCTGTAAATTTGGCAACCCAGTTTCTGTAGGACTGGGGATAGTCCTACTGCTAATCTCAAATACAGGATGGGTGTGTAGATGGCAGGTGGTGCTTGCCATCTTGAATATAAAAATAGCTATTACAATGGTTTAAACCCAGAGGAGGTCATCTTATCACCAATGGTTCCTTATATTTACCAAAATTTAGAGACATTAGTCTTTTACAGATTCATTTTTTCCTGTTTGAGTGAAAGCAAAATTTCCCTGAGTCCTGGGCTTTGAGTACTAGTAACTTATTTTCTTAAGGTGTTTCCAGCTGAGGAGTAGTTCTGGGTTAGAGGTCTGTGCTTAATATGCTGATCACTTGGAGCCATAAATCTGGAAAGGTAAAAGTCAATGAAGCTGTCTCTTTCCATATTTTTGTGCTGCTTTGAATTAGTTTTAGTGGCTTTAGATATAGTTACATTTCACTGGATTCTACATTTTCTAGTAATGAGGCACTAGTCCATTTGAGAAAACTCAATATAGGAGTAGAATATTTTTTAATATTGACAGTGTGAGTGAAAAGTGATTGCTATTGGGAATAATAATCTATAGAATTGGTCCTAGATTTTAGCATTTGTGGACTATGAGTACATGGAGAGAAATCAATGAGATGTACGTCCTTAGGCAGACCTCTGTGTACCGAACCTGGGAAAGTACTATGATCATTGCAAAGTGGCATTGCTGAGTCCTCATTACCCAGTGAATACATAATGGAAACATCATGGGAAGTGTAATGTGTCTGTAGTTAACTGAAAATTTGAGTTATAAATATAATGGTCGTGTCTCATATCACTTTACTTACAAATTAAAAAGGTAGTTTCTTCAGTATTGGGATATTGCACTGTTGTAATTTTTTTTTTGTTTGGACATTAAGTCTTAGCTGAGTCCAGGCTGAAAAACACTTAGTTTCCACTGGGTTTGTTTCTGTACTTGAGTTTATATATTGAAGGCCTCCTGAATGTTTTTTTTTTCCCGATGTATGTATCCTTGGGAAAAATAATTAGAAAAATGGGTAGAATAATTAAACATGAATGGTAAATTGTTGGTAATTTGTAATTGCTCTTATGTTTGGCCCTGGAAACCAATATGATAAGCATCCATATGTGTACAGTTGCTATCACATCGCAAAGGTTTAAATCTAAAGTGTCAGTGTCTCTCTAAGCCTTACTTGAAGAGGCAAATTTTAAGATTTTTAGAACTATGAGTTGATAAGGGCAGTAGACACAGAGCTTCTCTTTAAAAGCATAGCCAAGTATAGCAGTATCTGTGTGATACTTTTTTTCTGATTTAGAAACAATTATACTCAACAATATTTTAGCTGTTCTTTTTATTCTTTCATGCAAATCTAATTACGAAAGAAAACGAATCACTTTGATGATGGAAATTGTCAACCAAAGCCAGCTTTGTCTCAAGAAAATCAATTAAAATTTAAGTCAAGGGAAACTAAGGTGCATGATAAGTGTAAAGTAAATTTAGCCTCTCCCCAGAGAAAGCAAGCCCCATACCACTGATGGTAATATTTCAAGCTTACAGAGAAGTCCCATCAATAATTTTCAATTGGGTCTGAAAACCTCTCTGAAAATTTAGAGTTTTATTCCTGCTCCTTACCCCTAGAGTTTTCCGTGAGGAAATCCATAAAGGGAATATTAAGCATAAAATGCCTAGAACCATGTAGTTGACTTGGCATCAATTATTTAGCAACAGTATTAAGAATAATTGAAAGTCTGTGGGTTTTAACGCAAAAATGTAATAACGAATCATGAGCTGATAATTTGCAAAAAAACACATTTGCCCTTAGTCATTTGTGAAATGGTCATTATCAAGATGTGTAATAAATGAGTGATTGTTTGTTTTACTATGTCCAGTAAGATCTTACAGGATAAGTAATATTTTGTTAGAATCTGTTTTGTGGTATTATAAGAAAGAGATATATAAATAGGAGTGTATTAGGAACATAAACTTAAAATCTTCAAATTCATTAGTAGAGAGATTTAAGCTGTAGGAAGTCGGTGGCAACAGATGAAACATTTTTTTCTGAACGACTCTTCAGTAATCTTGTACTTGAATAGGAAAAGAAGTGAAATTTTAGCTGCAGTAAGGAAAAGTAAATATCTTCAAAAATAGTTCTGGAGCATGGAAAAAAGTGGGTTTTCTAGAGCTGACACGGAGCCATTTGTTTCAAATGACATTATTGTGTATATTTTGACACGTGCTGTTCAGAATACATTCTAAATAACTTCTTTTCGATTCACTTTCCAACGTTCACTGCAATTAGCTGGAATTCCCTTTTGGACACAATTTAAGATCACCCTCTCTGCTCTACTCCAAGTTGACAGCTTCTCGTTTGAAATCCGATTATTTCTATTCACATGGGTCTGATAAGGAATTATCTTTGGAGCTTTAGCACTGTTACTCCTGTACATTCTGTGAAGAAAAACCAAAGAAGTCTAGTGTAATCCATTCTGATACCCATAGAGATTTTAAATTTTTTTCTACCTCCTTAATATCCTGTATTCCAAAATGTGCTTGCAGACTACTAGAGTAGTATTAGCTAGGTCATATTTTCTACTTTGCTGTTCATATTTCAACTGCTTTTCTGGATCTTACTTGGATTCTGACATTTATTTTTCTGCAGTTTAAATGTCTCTGTTCCTCCTTGCGTGAGTTTGAAAATATCTGCAATTAAAATATTTTGGCAGCTTTAATTTCATTGGTATCTGATTTTTAGTAATAGGATGTTTGTTGAGCTGAAAATTTTAAAAAAGCTGTTGACATATACAATAAAAACTTTTTGTTCACAGGAGAATAAATTTATTTTTAGAGCTTAGTTTCATGTTAAATTGTCAGCTTGAAATCTTTGTTTTGATTTTGACTAGGAATGAGAAACACATTTTAACATTTATCTATTTTAGCATGTTCTATACATAAAGCCTGCAGCTCAGATAATCCTCATCCATTAAAAGACTACTGCAAAATGAGCCCTCAGCGGGCACAAAATCAGGCATAAAGGCAAGAAGAGTAATGCTACAAAGAGGGCTTTGGAAATCAACTTTCCCTCATTGATGTAAATGCATGTGAAAAATGCAGGTATATTTATTTATTCATTACTGTTATGACAGTTTTAAAGCTGATTTTACTTTCTAAAATCTAGAACCTCTCCTATGAAGACAGACTGAGAGAGTTGGGGTTGTTCAGCCTGGAGAAGAGAAGTCTCCAGGGAGACCTTATAGCAGCTTTCCAGTACCCGAAGGGGCCCTACAGGGGAGATGGGGAGGGACTCTTTATCAGGGATTGTAGTGATAGGATGGTAACAAGTTGGATGGGGCTTTGAGCGACCTGATCTAGTGGAATGTGTCCCTGGCCATGGAAGAAGGGATGAAAGTAGATGATCTTTAAAGTTCTTTCCAACCCAAACCTTTCTATGATTCTATATTTTATAGAAATAATAATAGTTTTTAAAAGTAGGTTAACTGGTTTAATGCAGGTGTGGGGCCTTGAAGAATAAGATTAAAATGATAAAATTGTGGCATAAGTGATAGAATTATATACTTCTTTACCAGGAAATGCACAAATTCTGAATTTAAATTCTTTTTAAAGCTGCTTGGGCCCTTCACTATAAGAAGGACATTGAAGTGATGGAGCATGTCCAGAGGAGAGTTACCAAGCTGGTGAGGGGTCTAGAGAACAAGTCCTATGAGGAGAGGCTGAGGGAACTGGACATGTTTTGTTTGGAGAAGAGGAGGCTGCGGGGAGAGCTCATTGCCGTCTACAACTATGTGAAAGGAGGTAGTTGTAGAGAAGTGAGTGTTGGCCTCTTTTCCCACGTGAATGACAGGACCAGAGGAAATGGTCTGAAGTTGTGGCAGGGGAGGTTTAGATTAGATGTTAGAAAGAATTACTTTTCTGAAAGAGTGGACAGGCCCTGGAACAGCCTGCCCAGGGAGGTGGTTGAGTCACCATCCCTGGAGGTATTTAAGACACGTGTAGATGTGGCACTTCAGGGCATGCTCTAATGATCAAGATTGTAGGGAGGGGGTTGTGTGTTTGTGTATGGTTGGACTTGGTGATCTCAGATGTCCTTTCCAACCACGACAATTCTGTGATACATTTCAGTATGTGGAGCAATGAGTCTCCGTATGTAACCTCTTCATATCTGTTGAAAGTTGGACCATCTTGCTATTTAATATGATTAGCTTTTTAAGGATGCGTAAAACCAAAGCAGTTTGTGTATTAGCTTATTACATGTAAAGTGCATCGTGGTTATAGTGTTCTAGTGCACAAAATGTCTTCAGTTTCCCATGTTCTCCTTCCCTTAGTGTTTTGCCATTTTAATTATTGTAAAGTACACGCTGCTTTTCTGTAGCTACATTTCCAGATTTAATATAACAATAAAGCAATCATTGGTCAATGGAATCTTTATCTGGAATTATTGTTCCACCGTTTTAACAAAAATGAACAGCTTCAAATAGTCAGTTTATCCTGGACTAGCCATCTAATTTAAGGGATGCATTTGTGACCTTTGCCCAGACCTTTCAAATCCCATCACTTGAAGCCATGCTTTTAACTGGATGGACTTACCTTCCCCTCTGCTCCTCCAATGAACAGTTTCTGTTTATGTTTAAATACAGCTTCTATTATTCTAAGTTCAAGGCATCCTTTAAACAACCTGACCTTGTGTCTTAGGACTTTCTACCTTTAGAATGTTTTTTTGGTGGGACTGTCAGACTGAGGCCTGCGTTTTCCACTACTGACTACTGCCAACATGGTATCTGAGAAGAACAGCTCTCTGTAAATATTTTCCTTTCCTTTGTCTGTATTTTTGCTAGTCACTATGCCTGATAACTAACTATGGTATAATAGGGGGAGTAAACTCCCCCACCCCCTCAAAAGAAACTGTAATGTAAGACTAGAGCTGTTGTGGAGTTTGGAAAGCAAATGATAGGAAAGCTTATTCAAAACACTCAGGTGTCTGTGGAGAGAGATCTTCATTCTTTTGGCTAGGAAGAAATAAATACAAGGTTATTATTTTCAACGGAAAGGAAAGGAACATGATGGATAAAAGGGAGAATTTTTAATACAACTTCATTTTCTTTCTCAATTCTGCTGTTGACTTTGCTGTGAAACCTTAGCAGTTTATTTAACTTCTGCCCCTTTATTTGAACTCTCAGAAAAGCAAACGTGTATATTTTAATTCTAGGAGTATTGCTGGTAAGAGTATTTGAACTTTGTATTTGAACTTTGGCAAATACTGAGATTTTTACTATAGATTAAACACCTTGGAATTAATTTCAATATGCAGTTTGTGCATTTGTAGCAATTCTGTAAGTAAAACTGGAAAGATACTATTTAATATAAAAAGACTGTGGTACATTTTTTCAGAGTAATAGTGAATTTAGGTAATGCAAAATTCAGTACCACTGGGCAGTAATAGTATAATAAATATTTGGGTGTCAGCTAGAAACTTTAACTGGGCTATTCTTGTGTTTTCTCTGGCGTTTTTTTGAGGTGTTAGAAGGAACACCTGATCTTTTCACTGAAAGTAAAGATGTTTTTTGCTTTCCATATTTTCCAGTTTCTTAATTTATGTAAATTATACAAATTTAATCAGTTATTTAATGAGTCTTAGGTATTATGTCTTTTCCTTCTTGATTCCTTATTCCTCAGTCTTCTCTGAAAGGCTCTTCCTGTTACAGTCACTTACTGCCTTGCATCCTGCACCTTCAGATTCTTGCTAGTGGTTTGTCTTAGTTTACTGGTAAATATAATCTTCATGAGTGGAATAACTTTGCCTTTTCTATCCAGACAATTTTTCTGAAGAATATATTTATGACAGGAGAAAAAATGGTAAATGCAGAGTCTATTGAACAAGAAAAACCTCCACCAGGATTGCTATAAAGTTGGAGCAGAGGGAATAAAATTCACTTTCGTGGAAAATAAACTGAACTATTGCTTCCTAAACATATTTCCTACTAACAGTGGTTCCGGTAAATAATTTTATCATGCCATGTCAGAGTGCAAGAATCACCTCATGAAGTAAGCCAGAAAATGCAGCCTTTCTCAGCCCTCCAGGGGATAACAATTCTGTCCTCCATTCCCTTCTTTCTATGGTTGCCAGAACTACTGGGAGAGAATAAACATAGGAAAGTCATAGCATATTCTGCCTTATTTGATAGCCTGCTGAAGTCTTTTAAAGATGAAATAAATTTAGGGGTGAACAAGTGCGTTGCCTTGTAGTGGTTTTTTTTTTTTGCCCTTTACCAAGTATAATCCTGAAATATTGTGCAATGAAGGAACTTGGTTTGGAATTTGAAAACGTGTTTGTGAAAATGCTGACATTTGATACTTTCTCTTCCTTTGCAATATTTACTGGCAACAGTTTCCTTCCTTATAGCTAAACAAGGAAGGTAATTTTATAGTGTCCGCTTGGTAGCGGGAGAAGATTGTCTTGAAACTATATGTTCAAGGGTAGTGTGTGGATGTTACAATTTTTTCACCTACTTTGAAAGGATTTTGAAGAGATTCCAAATTGCATTGGTTTGTTTTGTTGGTTTTTTTCCCCTTCTATGTTAGTGTACAAAGTAAAAGTTTTGAATGTTATCCATTCAAGAAAGAATAATCTCCGTCAGAGAAGGAAACGTGATACTGTTTTGTAACAGTACTGGAGGCCCATTGTAGGTGGGTTTCTTCTATACTGGAAACAACAGTCCCATAACATTACCATAAATCTCATTATACTTGCCATGTTGTTCTATTTAACCTTCTTATTTGTTGTGCAGTTTTTCAGTTATTTATTCCAAATCTTTAATGCTTCTACTACATATTTTCAATTTGTATGTTCACATCATGGCAAGTTCACCATACTCACATATGATGTTTTATCCTACACTGTGCTGAAGCATACTTTTAAAAAAAATATTCTGTTTATAATTCCAAATTCTACTTATTTCACAAACTTCAACATATTGAAAAAGTTCGCAGCTAAGAATGTTTCAAGCTGGTATATTGAGTATGTTGCTTTCAGTGTAGATTAAACCTTCTTCCATTGTTGTAGCACCTAAAAAAAGGAATATGCCTGGTGTCAGAGTTGGAATTTACCTAGCTCAAATAAGGAATCAGAGTTCCCAAAGAAGTGAATTAGATTAATATATGAATTTCAACTCAAGATCGGGTGAAGGGAGCAGAAGAGCATGTTAGTCTTAAAATGAATTGGAAATATAAATAAAATATTTGAAGTATCACAGGACTTTAGATCACCTTGACCTGCTTATATTGAAAAAACCCCTTTATTTTAGGCAAGAACAAACTTAAAAGGGAAGCTAAGAAGAGAGAGATGAGGGAGCGATGCTAATCATTCATAGTTGCATAGTTGAAATATAACATTTGAAAAGCAGTAAGACTGGCTGAATAACTTACATAAAATGTATTTATTTATTTGTTCATGTTATAGCACTGTTAAATTGCATAATTCTGCTTCCAGTTGCTAGGAAATGTAAAATGTATAAAAACAAATTTCAAGTATTCATTAGAGTAGTCTGCAAAAGAAGCAAATTATGTATTGAGATGCCAAGGAGTGATTTTTGAAATAGCAATGGAAAATATCTCTTTACAAACTGCTTGAAATTTCACCAAGTACTATTTGCTTTTGAGGTTCTTATGTATGTGTCACATATACTATTGTTCAAATGCATTGTTTGGTTTCCTTTGATAAACTTTGTATTTTGAATATTCTATGCTGTCGTCCAGATTATTATTATTTTTCTTAATCTCTTAAGAAAATAAGTTTCGTGACTCATGTTGTCTCTGCTCAGGGCTCGGTACTGGGACCATTTCTGTTTAATGTCTATGATCTCAAGAAGGATATTGAGTGTGCCATCAGTAAGTTTGCAGATGACACTAAGCTAGGTGGGAGTGTTGATCTGCAGGAGGGCAGGGAAGTTTACAGAGGGACTTGGATAGATTGGATGGATGGGCCAATGTCAACGGGATGAGCTTCAACAAGGGCAAGTGCCAGGTCCTGTACTTGAGCCACAACAACCCCATGTATCGCTACAGGCTTGGGGAAGTGCAGCTGGAGAGCTCCCTGGCAGAAAAGGACCTGGGGGTTCTAATTGACAAGCGGCTGAACATGAGCCAGCAGTGTGCTAAGGTGGTTAAGAAGGCCAATGGCATCCTGGCTTGTATAAGAAACAGTGTGACCAGCAGAAGTAGGGAGGTAATTGTTCCCCTGTTCTCAGCACTGGGGAGGCCACACCTTGCATATTGTGTCCAGTTCTGAGCACCTCAACACAAGAGGGATGCCAAGGTGCTGGAGCGGGTGCAGAACGAGGGCAACAAAGCTGGTGAGGGGCCTGGAGAACAAATCTTATGAAGAGGGATTGAAGGAGCTGGGACTGTTTAGTTTGTGGAAGAGGAGGCTGAGGGGAGACATCATTGCTCTCTACAACTACTTGAAA
>VXBJ01002449.1:197-20286 GCA_013400055.1 Nycticryphes semicollaris
TTTCCTAATATCAAATGTAAACAGCCCCTGGTGCAACTTGAGCTGTTTCCTCTTGTCTTATTGTCGATTACTTGAGAGAAGAGACTGACTCCTCTCCTTTCACAGAGCTCTAAAGAGCAATAAGGTCCCCCTTCAGCCTTCTTTTCTCCAGGCTGAACAACCTCAGCTCCCTCAGCTGATCCTACCAAGACTTGTGCTCCAGACTCCTCACCAGCTCCATTGCCCATCTCTGTACCCACTCCA
Organism: Nycticryphes semicollaris; assembly: GCA_013400055.1. Lineage (NCBI taxonomy): Eukaryota > Metazoa > Chordata > Aves > Charadriiformes > Rostratulidae > Nycticryphes > Nycticryphes semicollaris. Next base: position 441 of record VXBJ01002449.1, read on the forward strand.
GCACCTCAATGTCACTCCTGTAGTGAGGGGTCCAAAACTGGACACAGCACTCGAGGTCCAGCCTCACCAGTGCCCAGTACAGGGGGACAACAATGTGAAATGGACCCTTCAGGTACATCACCATGAAGACTGCTACCGCTGGGGCAAACCATCCCCATCCTCAGGTGTGACAGGCATCTATCTCGTACTCAGACGGGCCAGCTGCCATCTTGGCATGTCCGTCATGGCAACGTCCATCTTGCGTTCCGTACAGCTGGAGGCGGCCATGATGGTGAGAGAGCGCCACATGGGCGCCACCATCTTGGGGCCGTCTACCTCGGCTAACCTAGGCTGGCGGCCATTTTGGTAAAGGGCCTCTACAGAGTGAGGCGGTGGCTTCCCCTCCAACACTCCTCTCTCCCTTAAGCGAGATGGCGGCGGCGCATGCTCAGAGCGCGGCGGGGCTCAGGCGGCGGGCGGACCGGCCGGCGCTCATCCCTCCGCCGCTCTTGTGGTGTGGGGCTCCGGCGCCGCTGAGGCGGTGGGTGGGGGCCGGCAGCGGCAGCAACAGCAACAACAACAACAACAACAACCACCACAATAACAATAACAACAGCAACCATGGGCGAAACCGAGAAGCTTTATTATGTTTACAGCTGCGACCTGGACATCAACGTGCAGCTAAAGATGTGAGTGAGAGGGGGGCTGGGGTTCGCGGCGGCCCCTTGCTCCCGCTGCTGTGTGGGAATTGGCCCGGTCTCCTGTGGTCTGGGGGAGGCCGAGCCGCCCGCCCGCTCTCCGGGGGAGCTCGGTTCTGCCCTTGCCAGCGTCGGGAGCTCCTGGATCCCGCCGCTGCCCGCTTCCCTCGGGGCTGGCGGAGGCGGCGGCGGCGCTGGGCGGGCCGGGCCCGGCCCGGGATCGTGGCGGCTGCAGCAGGGCCGGGATGGCAAACTTCGGGCTAAACGATTTACAGACGTTCGTGTCTTTCGGTCCTTTAAGGCCGGGCGGTGCTTGGAGGCATGGACTGGCTGTAAATTCAGCGCTAATGTCTCTGATAACCCCTCACCCGCTGGTGTCACCCCTCGGCGTCAGGGGAGAGAGATGAACTGGCGACACTCTTCCCTGCTTGTTAGCGTTTTCCTTAGAAGAAAGCAAGTTGCTTTTCATCGGGTTGTTTGTTGTAGGTGGTGCGACATGTAAGTATGTTCCTAACTGGATTTACACAAGCACCCTTGCTGAAGGGGCTGTTACTATACGCTGATGTATTTCATAGTTCACTTTTTAATTTTTTGAGGGTTTTCTGCATTACAGCAGTGGAGTGTGCACAGTTACGTAGGAGGGACTTGGCTGCTCAAAAAATGTAGTCTACCTAATCTTGCTACTTCAAAATATCTTGCACTTTTTTTGGAAACAACTTGGGAAGCTACGTTTGGAGGTTTTTTAACTTCTGAATGGAAAATGATATCTTAATTCAGGTGCACATGTCATCTTTGCTAATTTGTTTGCTTAATGAAAGTGTAACTGAGTTGTTTTTTGTTATGTTTGGTTGTTTTGGGGTTTTTTGTTGTTGTTGTTGGTTTGGGGTTTTTTTTTTTTTTGTATCAGAGCATATACAGAATGTACTGTGCAACTTTCTTGCAAGAAACTTTACTTTTCTGTTAGGTGTTTTTGTAGTACTGATAGATTTGTTTGCTGCAAGACTGATGTGTTTTCCCATCACTACCACGATTTTTTTTGTTTGTTTGTTTGTTTTCACATGTGCACCACGGTTAGATATTTAATGTGTATGATTGTTTTCATCCTGGTGTAGATGACGCCTGAGAAATTGCATCAATTTACTGTAAAACTAGCATTCTACAAGTTGTTGCAGTGCTTTAGTCAAGTTTGATTTGAACAGCCTGCATAGTTGATTTGTTGTTGATTTTGAGTAATGACTGGCATCCAAATTCAGTCACGTTTCACATTCCATACAGCTTAAAAACAAGTTTTTTTCTTAGTATTTCTTCCTTTCCCTGTCCCTCCTCCCCCCCCAATCCTGTTTGGAGCACATGCATGTTGACATTAGTTTTAGATTTTTAGTAATAGCAGCATATATCACCTCACTGTTGCCCTGCTTAGGGTACCTCATTTGATGCTGCCTGAGAATCTACAGGTTATACTGAGAGAAGCTATCTCCATTGAAAAGACAAACAAGTAATTCTTCTCTTCGCTGCTCTTCTCCCCTACCCCTAAATGAGTATAACAGTAAATTATGTGTTTCTTTGTCACTTCACATCCTGAATTCCTCTGCAATATTTGGTTTTCACTGCTGGCTAATAATGCAGAGTGAGGATAGCCTTAGCACTGGGCAATCCACATGTAAGATATGGAAACAGAATAGGATTTTTGCTGTGGATAAAGTACGTTTTGTGTTATTTATTTTTTTCTCCCTCCCTCCCTTTTTTGTGTTCTTTTTGCCTCCCCACACAGAGGAAGTTTGGAAGGAAAGAGAGAGCAAAAGAGTTACAAAGCTCTCTTAGATGATCCAATGCTGAAATTCTCAGGACTCTATCAGGAAACTTGCTCTGACTTGTATGTAACTTGTCAGGTGTTTGCAGAAGGGAAGCCTCTTGCTCTTCCGGTTAGAACTTCCTACAAAGCTTTTAGCACTAGGTGGAAGTAAGTATCTACCTTTTATTTCCTCTTCCTCTTAGTTACTGGGACATAAATAAATCTGTATGGGTTTTTTTGGGGGGTTAAGAAAGATTTTTCTGTTGTCTTCTTTAGATAACTTATGTTTCTTCAAGTCTCTGTATGTTTATTAAGTGCTACTTGTACAGCACAAATTTGTGTAATGGATGAGTAATAAAACTGTTGCTTGTAAATTTGAGCATGGCTTGCTGCTTAAACAACTTCTGGACTAGCACACATACGTACTGTTTACTGGGCAGAGATCAAGAGTATTTTTCCTTAGGTCTCTAGCCTTTTAATCATGTTCAAGACAAGTATTTGAATAGTTAAAGCCCACAGGAAAATGGTGCCTCTGCCCTTAGAAATGTATATTCTAAGGAGCGTCTGGGTTGTATAAACTAATACAGATGAATTTGAATTCTGAAGCTTTGAGTAATAAAAGGTGTCTCTTTGCAGCTGGAATGAATGGCTGAAACTGCCTGTGAAGTATCCAGACTTGCCTCGCAATGCCCAGGTGGCTCTGACCATCTGGGATGTATATGGACCTGGTAAAGCAATTCCTGTGGGAGGAACAACAGTCTCGCTCTTTGGGAAATATGGGTACGCTGTTTTTTTCTTTTGTGGTACAGATTTGAACTTCACTTGTGAATAGTATGGTAGCAGTGGTGATGAGAGATCCTTATATATCTATTTTTTTAAAAGAAGTTAACGGTTCCATGCTTGAAAGAATAAGATTCATAAGTGATTTACTCTTGTTTCTTCCTGAGTATAACTTCACATACTACTTTTTTTTTTTTTTTTTAAAAAAAAAGGACTTCTTTTGTATAACACCCAAATTTAGGCTCTTTTTAAAATTTAGATCTGTAAGCTTGGATTTTAAGGTAGCAAATGCTGAAATCACTGAAAAAAAGATAGAATTTATAAATGGAATTTAATTAGATTTCCAGCATGTGATGCAGGAGGAAGTAAACGGACAGAAAGCAACAAATAATTCTGAAGTTATTTGTATATTACATTTACTTGTAAATGGAAACTCTTGTAGTAGTATCCCACAAAGTGATGTGTAAATTTGAGGTCAGACGGTCCTTCAAGTTGCTGTTTGTCACTTTTAATGGTTGAGTTTTTAAAGTGTAACTTACAGTTGTATTTACCGGAAGTTGTTAAAGTGATCAGCTCTTCTTGTAAAAGTGATGCACTTGATTTCTTGGAGCATCCTTTAGAGGTGGATCAGTACAAATACGCAAGGGAAGCAGGGTTTTTAGAGAAATGGTGTGGTCAGTTACCCTTTAAAGTTCCGCTGGATGCACAGTTTCTATTACCAAATCAATTTCAAGCACAGATGGATAAAATGGTGTGTTGAGGGTTGTGGGTGGAGTGCTGTGGGTTTTGCTTTTGGTTGTGGGTTTGGGTTTTTTTTTTTTTTTTCCTTTAGCATCTCAGACGATTGTTTTATATCAGTTGACCTTCAAATGAAACTTAGGTAGTTTTTTAGTTGAATTCTTTTTCAGACTGGCAGACCTTAAACCAGTATTATAATTTGCAAGTCAAGAGGAATACTTTCTGTTTCATTACAAATAATAAAATTATGAATCTTTGTCCTCAGTTTGCATTTGTATCACCCCACTGACTTTGGGAATTACCCATCTTTCTTCCACTTGTGAGATAACTTAATCTCAGACTCACTTGTTTTCTTCTAAGCTCTGTGCGCTAATAAAAATTAAGGCTGTAGAGGGCATGAGGTGCAAGGCGCTTCTGCAGGTCAGCTAAATTAGGCATTGCAGTGCAAGTTTGTAGGTTTGGTAAAGGATGATACTTTGTTTTCTTGCAGCTGTTGCTATGCTTTAATTCCTGACAGCTGTATTATTTTGAATTTACTGAAGCGATTCTGTGTTTTTCCCTGCAGCATGTTTCGTCAAGGAATGCACGATTTGAAAGTCTGGCCCAATGTAGAAGCTGATGGCTCAGAGCCCACCAGAACTCCTGGGAGAACCAGCAGCACAGTCTCCGAAGATCAAATGAGCCGTTTGGCAAAGGTAATGGACTTTAAGATGTGTGTGACAAGCTTTCACTTCCATTGGAGGGACACGAAGACAGGATACAATGAAGACGAGCTTCTCATGAAAGCTATCTTCTTTCAACTCTTGAGGTATTTCACAGAATTTATAGAAATGAGTGAACCAGATCATTCTGATTTGCTTCTGACGTATTTTTTAAAAGGGGGCATACAAGTACCTTTTAATATACAGAGCATTCTTTTGTAAAAACTTCACATCCTCATTCTTTGAAAAGAGAGAAAATGTGCATTGGCCTTGAAGTTGCTTGAAGCCAAAATTCTGTCCGGTTAAGAGATCTCCTAACAGTAACTTATGAGGACACTCTAGTTTCTTTCAGTGGCCATCGTTTACACTTAGGACTGTGTAGTATTCAGGTGCATATAATGTACATCTGCGTTAGAATGGATTTTAGTACAATTAGTATTTTCTTCTCCAGGCTTGATGGCTGAGTGTATTTTTGCCATCAAAGCTACATCTGGAATTGATCAGTAAATGTTAGTTCTTGAACTGTTAGACCAGCTGATTTCCCTCATTCTTCAGCAGAGCTTACCCCACATGGCTCAACAAAGTTACTCGGTGTACTTTCTTCTTAATCTTGATCTTGTAGATTTCATCCTCATATTTGTACAACTCCAAGAGAAAGTTAAGTCCAGTGCCGCAAATATGTCCATTTTCTCATCTAGAGATTTATTACAGCAATAAACTAACTTTCATTTAGGTTCTTTTATTAGTCCAGTTCACCTTGTCTTTGTAAAGGAAAACTCATTAAAGCTTTCTGCCAGCAGTAGTGCCTTTTTTCTTAATCATAGTAGAATAAACCCCGTGTAGCGTAAGGGAGCTGTGTAGACAGACACTAAATATCAAGGCTTGTTTACTTCATCAGATGGCTATGTGATGTAGGCAGTGGGTCTCTGTGAAAGGGTTTTAGAGTCTAAGGATTCCCTTTCATGTTAGTCCTGTTATGCAAATGTGACCCTAGCCTACCGGTGTACAGTGTGTTTTCTCCTCTTCCCTTCACTCACTCTGCTCCCTATCTCAGAAAATAAGGTGGAATATTTTAGTCTCAGAATGCATGTGTCTGTTCTAGCCTGTTCTTTTGGCATATGGGAAATGAGGCTCCCAGCCTCTGAGGAAGAGAAGGGAATTCTTCTTTCACATCCCAGTAGAGAGTTCTAGTTAGTGGCTAATAAAAACCTGGTAATATCACTGCCACCATCTCTTACAAGCGGCATTTTGGGAGATACTAGTTTCTAAAATCTGAGAATGTTTTCACTGATACTTTGTGGTGTTAATTTATAAAATACTTTATCATCAGATGCTAGGAAACTGGATAGGGTTTCTGGGTAGTGCATCTATAAGAGCTTTCATTTGCACAGCAAATGATGTTCTTGTGATTTATCATTCCTAAATAGCCATTGTTTGAATACAGACAGCTTCTGTTTTTCTATGACTTACTTGCTGAATTGCTGAGTTGCTGGATGCCTGCTGATGCTACTGTATGTGAGGGTAGAAATAAAGGTAAGAGGAGAAGGACTAATTAAATACAAGATGAGTTTGTGTGGGCTTTGTTATTCTTGGTTTCGTTTTGTTTATGTTTGTCTATTGGACAGACTTACCATTTATAAGTTCTGTGCTACTGATTGATGTCTGATACCAGAAGGCAAATTAGAGTCCTCCAGGTAATAAGTAACTTCTCTGAAGAGCTTGCAGAAAGATAGCTTTCTGTTTTCTTGACATGCTTCTGAGTTTGTGTGTATGTATGTATGTATGTGGTATTTTTTACTGCAGGGAATTTGTGTAAGAACAGTGACCAGTTGCTGGAGGAGTTGCCTCTTTCTTAACCTTAAATAATTGATACTCTCAGTTCATGTTGAGGTGCCACATGGTTATACTCTTATGAAACGTGGGAATGTTGCTTATAAAATTGCTACTGATGAAAAAGCCATAGCTTTACATCCTTGGATCCTTTGCTGAATTTTTTTTGAACTATGCATGTGAAACTACAGGTAGTATGGCTCATCTCTTCTCTTCTACTATTAGGTAGTCCTTTAAACAACTGAACTTCTTTGCTATTTTTACAGCAGTATATACATGTACGAGTGAAACTTGAACTACATTATAGATTACTTAAGAGAAAGGGAGAACAAGCTCTCTTAGGACTTGCTATAAGTCTTCAGCTGACCTTTTGTGATGTGTAAGTCTTAATCTGAAAACCTTTTTAGGTCTAACAAGGGCAGAAATACTCCATTTGGATAGCTTTTGAAATACCATCTTTTTGTTTGGCTTGGAAAGTTTTACTATATGACAATTAGTAACACAAAAAAATGAAATATCTTTGTTCTGTGCCTTTGCCTAAAAAATAGGTTCCTGTTTTCAATTCTTTCATTTTTTTCCTCTGGCTTCATGGTAGTATCTCTGTTAAATTATAACTTTGATATTCTTTTTCTTGCTCTGAGCAATTTAAATTTTATCATTGTGTTTTTTCATGCAGCTCACCAAGTCTCATCGGCAAGGTCACATGGTGAAAGTGGACTGGCTGGACAGACTGACCTTTAGAGAAATAGAAATGATCAATGAGGTAGGTAGAGAAATAGAGATGATCAGTGAGGTAGGTCTTTCTACAATGGATTTGTAAAATTTTTGTTGGATCTTGCTGGGGCATGGAACCTTTGCTTGCTTAGAAGACTAAGCACTTTTCCTATTTCTCTTCAACCACGGACTTATATGATAAAAGGAAAAGTAGTTTTTTAAGCTTCCAAAGTTGATTTTACTTTGGCAGTAATGGTAGAATGGCTTGGGTTGGAAGGGACCTTTAAAGGTCATCTAGTCCAATGCCCTCTGCAATGAACTTCATCTTCAACTGTCCAGTGACTCAAAGCCGCATCCAACCTAACATGGAATGTTTCCAGGAATGGGACATCTACCACCTCTCTGGACAGCCTGGGTCAGGGTTTAATTTTTGGAAAATTCAGAAATTTCTTCCCTGTAATTTGTCTGAATCTCCCCTCTTTTACTTTAAAACCATTACCCCTTGGCCTGTTACCACAGGTCTAGTAAGAAAATCTGTTCCCATCTTTCTTATAAACCCCTTTTAAGTACTGAAAGGCTGCAGTAAGGTCTTGCTGGAGTGTTCTCTTTTCCAGGCTGAATAACTTCAACTCCCCCAGCCTGCCCTCACAGTAGGGGGTGTTCCAGCAATCTGATCTTTTTTGGGGCCCTCTTCCAAGCCTACTCAAACAGGTCTATGTTCTTCTTATGTTGGGAGCCCAGAGCTGGAGGCAGTACTCCTTGTGGTGTCTCACCAGAGCAGAGCAGTGGGGCAGAATCACCTCCCTCAACCTGCTGGCCATGATGCTTTTCATGTAGCCCAGGATATGGTTGGCTTTCTGGGCTGCAGGTCCACATTGCTGACTCATGTCCAGGTTGTCATTCCCCAGAACAGGCAGGTGTCTTACCTGAAGTTTTCATCTTCAAGTGAAATTGATCACAAAGATAGAATTTATTAATGACTCAGAATAACCTAGAACAAATACTTGTAGGTACGGCTAACAGCTAGGTTTCAGATTGTGATGGGAAGCTTTTTGGACATACAGGCTGTTCTTTGGTTTTAGAAATGTTCAGCTTGATTGGTTTTGATTTTGAGTGCTGAGGAAAAATATGTGTAAGATCTGCATGAATATTTAAAAAAAAATAATCTGATATTTAAGTACCTGAATGATGTGTTAACCCTTCTGAAGCAAAATCTCCCCCAAAGTGTTACCTGATTATACTAGTCTTGCGCAACAAAACTATTGTTTCCTGCTTTGTGGCTAGACATTTTTTGTTTTCCTATTTATAGTTAGACCTCTGATAATGAGATTCTTTTTGATCTTAAATTCGTGTTTTTGTAAATCCTTACAAGTACTTTTTTAAATTATTCTTTTTTTATAATCTCTTCCCTTTCTTTAAAAATACAGAAAACTAAAAATTCCTGATTCTTAAAGCTGTGCCTTAAATGTAGAACCATTTTTTCCTCTGCTGTAAAGTTAACCCACTATTAATGCATAAAAGAAACTGTAGTTGCTTGTTATGAAAGGGGTTTGGTTATTTTTTGCATTAAATCTATGTTCCTGGTTGCGGTTATGTAGAACTCCTTGTTTCCCACATGGATTTTGAAATTCTAAGCACTTTTTCTAGGGAAAGCATTTAAAAAATGCATACACGAGCAAATCTTCCTCTGAAAGTGAATAAGCTACAAATCTAATGTTGTAGTCCAGGTTTAATTTGTCTCTTCCATGGCTTTAGCTAGAACTTTATTTTTTTTTAATCCATGTCTTCTTTTTTTTTTTGACTCTGACGTGCATCATTGTGTTTAATAATTAAAAAAAAATACTGAACAGAGACAAAACTCATCTGTCAGGTGGTTATTCTTCATTGCCGTTTTGCAGACCTGTAGTCCACCATTGCAAGCCACTGAAGAAAACAGTGTGGTTTTGTATCTGTTACATGTGGATTTTTATGATGAATTGGGAATGTAAGGAAGTAAGAATGTCAGGAAGAAGGTGATATGGTCTCAAGTAGTGCTATGAAACGGTTAATGGAATAATTGCTACAAGCGTTAATCTAATTAATCAGTTACAGCACAAAGGAAGTAGGGTAACTGCTATACTGAGAATGTTGAAGATTGATGAACTTCAATACATGATACGCATCTGCGGTGCTTTTCTTCACAGAGGGAAAAACGAAGTTCTAATTTTATGTACCTGATGATTGAATTCCGCTGTGTCAAGTGTGATGATAAAGAATACGGAATAGTTTACTACGAAAAGGTATGTGCCTTGCTGGTTTTATGCTGCTCCTTAAAAAACAACATATGCACCTAAAATGGATGGGTTTTTCTGCTGAGGTGAAATACTCTGCTTCAGGATAGCAGCAGACAGCTGTCAGTGGCAACTGTTTATGTACATACAAATCAAATTGTATAGATGCAACAAGGTTGCAGAAGTCAATCATTCATGTAATATAGTTCAAGATTACAGAATTTAATAAGTGTGAGTGATTAAAAACTTTCTGATTTATGGTTCCTTCAGTCATCCAGCAGTACTTTCAGAGTAGCTGTATGTAAAAATTATGTCTTACATTGGGAAGAACTGTACCTGTATTGATTGGTAACTTCATAAAAGGTAAGTTATTAAAACTTTGCACAGAACCTCTGCTGGTGAACATTTTCTCTAAAATAAGCAAATACAAAAGTTTAGTCTTTCATGCTGAAATTACTTTGGAAATCAGTTAAGTAGAAGACTGGTTTGGAACATCGTGCATGTTTTCTTTCTGTTTCCTGAACAGGTCTCCAAAGTAGTGCCCTCAGTGTTTTTTATCAGTTCACATTTAACAGAACGAGGGATTAACAGTGAGTTTAGCATTCAGCAGTGTGGCTTTGGAAGGCATTATCGGTACTTACATGGACCTCTGCATTGTAGAAAGACCCACTGAAATGGAGAAAGCTGAAGAGCTGTGATCTGGTTTCAAGGTGTCATTAATTGCCTCTTAAAATTTTCAGCGTGTGTGGAAACATGCTGAAAGAAGTCAGAAAGTTACTAAATAATGCAGCTTTTGGGGAGAGAGTAAGAAAGTAGAAGAGACTGGAGTCTTGCTGAGGTCAGAGGTACTAATGTCAAGTGGTGTCTGTTCTAAGAATTTTAAAAAATCGGTAATTCTGTGAAGTATTTCCTTGTATGTGACTGGACAGAACAACTGTGATCAATTCTAAGGTTCTAGGAGAAGGTAGTGAAAAATGAAGTAATAAATTGCAAAAAGCAGGATTCCACAAAAAATTCTGACAAGGCACAGAGCAGGATCTGCCTCAGCTGTATCCTCTTTTTTTGCATGTTCAAGCTTGTGAATGTTTGAAAAAAGAACTGTCTAAATGCTATTAATCTAAACCCTTGAATTAAGGCGTTACTGAGTATCTGAAGCTATTAACAATGGTAGTATTAGTGTTTACTTTAAAAGAGATGCCACTATAGGAAGATCTTGAGGTTGTTTTTCAAATTGCTGTAGGTGTAGCAAAAATGAGTGGCTCTAAGTGATTTTTCTAAGCCTTTTTGAAGAGCTCTGTCTTGTATGTTCTGGTTTAACCCCAGCTGGCAACTGAGCACCATTGCATCAGCTTTCTCAGCCCCACCCAAAAGGATGGGGGAGAGAACCAGAAGAGTAAAAGTGAGAAAACTCGTGGGTTGAGATAAAAACAGCTTAATTGGTACAGCAAAAGCTGCACACACAAGCAAATCGAAACGAGAAATTTGTTCACTACTTCCCATGGGTAAGCAGGTGTTCAGCCTTCTCCAGGAAAGTAGTGCTCCACCGTGCATAACACTTACTTGGGAAGACAGACACCATCACGCTAAATACCTCCACCCTTTCCTCCTCCCTTCTTCCACCTTCATATGCTGTGCATGATTTCACGTAGTGCAGAATATCCCTTTGGTCAGTTGGAATCAGCTGTCCTGCTTTGTTCCCTCCCAGGGCCTTGTGCACCCCCAGCCTACTTACTCGGTGGTGGAGTGGTGTGGGGAGCGAAAAAGACCTTGACTCTGTGTAAGCACTGTTCAGCAATAGCTAAAACATCCCTCTATTATCGACAATTTTCCAGCACAAATCCAAAACATAGCCCTGTACCAGCTCCTATGAAGAAAATTGACTCAAGCCCAGCCCAAAGCAGCAAAACGTATTACAAAAAGTAACGCATGTCCATGCTCTCTCCAGCATGGAGTGGGTAGCTCTGGTGGTGGCTTTGTAGTGGTGGCTGCCTTGGTAATGCTTCTGGAGGAAACACAGCTAGAAATAGCAGTTCTGCTTTGCACTGTCTCCTCCCACAGTCTGAGGCAAACAGGTGGAGTGTGTTTTGTGGGTTTTTCTTGTGTTTTTTGGGGACTTCTAGTTTTTTCCCTTTTTCTGGGGAGGGGAAAGAGGGGAGCGGGCCAGGGTGGTATTTAGTGGTTTGGGTTTTGGGGATTTTGTTGGGGTGGGGGTTGCTTTGAGGTAATTTTAGGGGTTTTGTGTTTTTTTGTTTGTTTGGGTTGGTGTTTTTGTGATTAATTTTGTTGAAACTGTGCCTTAGGCAGTTGTCTACCTTAGCTCTTAAGCATTTCTTTTTGTGGACTGTAGATGACAATAGGACCATTCCTTTCTAAGTCTTCCTGGAGCCAGCTATTGTAGAGAAAATTCACTGTTAAAAAACACCCTCATGTTACAAATCAGAATGAAACCTACAATGTGGCACCTTCTTCCGTGAAACAAAATGAAGTTATTTACTTCTGCGGAAATCAAGGAAATACTTTTCTGGAGAGTATAATGGAATAAGATCAAAAATACCAAAATGTTTTTGTAGCCATTAGGTTTTTACGTTAGAATGTGCTGTACTTTTCACAAGTGCAAACTGACGAGCATGGCTACATTTGGCTTCTCTATTTTTATAGTTAAATATGACATTCTTGAAAATGATTTCTATCCCTCACCTCCAGAAACCTACTGTTAAAGATGAATTATTCCCACGTTACACAGGTGTTTTTCTGTCATCATTATGGTTTTACAGATGCACAAGAGGAGGGGAGGAATTTTCAGATTACAAGCATGCATCTGTCTATTCTAACAGTTGTTTCTGCAACACGTTAAAAGTACATGGAACAAAGTAACTATGCATTGGCTGCCCTTGTAGAAATAATTGAATGTGTAATAGTACATATTAAAGCTATAACTAACTGCAGTTTGAGAGCTTTGTTGTTATGAAGTAGCTTTTCAACAAGTTCTTGACCCTCTTCTGACAGCAGTAAGAAACAGTACATAAATTAGTGCCTGTCTTCCCAGTTTTGTCATGCTTCCAATTACAGTGTACAGTGTACATATCTGGCATCACCAGCCCAGTATACTGAGCCTAATGAAAGTAGGTTCTTTTGTCACCTGCCTGTGACCGATAGTCGAAGTGGAGATTACTTGTCACAGTTCTGTTGATAAATTTGTTTTCAAGTGTTTACAAAGAACTAGCCTGTTAAACAGTGGCTGATAGAATTTGAGATTTCCTTGACTCAATATTCAATTACAATGCGGTGAAGTAGGCAGTGGCTCTTCCCATGCTCACGGCTAACTTAATTTTAATACAGCATTCAAGACATGAAGGATAACAGTCTGCTAGTAATGAGGGCATCGCTTCTGATTCTCCACGTAGGCAAAAATTCAGTGTGACTTTCCACCTGCAAATAACACCCGCATTTACCATTAAAGTGTTTCTGTGCAGGTTTCAAGTGAAAGCTCTGTTTGAATAAATCAATGGATTGCATTGGTGTGTCTAGTTTACCAAAAAAAAAAAAAAAAGGTCTGGTTATCTGAACCTTCTTCATGGCTTGTAAGAAAGAAAAGGTCTGCAGTATTTGGTGTCCATTAACATTTTGCGTTGGAGAAGTTGGATCCCACTGGCGTTCCTTGAAATCATGTTTTGACTAAATAGTGAGATAAATAGAACAGCCTTATTTATTGATGATGTGAAACTTTTTCAGGAAGGTGCAGAAGTACCTTGCTGGTTCTGAAAATTCTGCAAATTTTGTTGACTTTCTTAAATGGGCTCTAATGAACGGTCTGTATGAAGCTGCACACGCTGAACTTGATGTAATGAAATGCCTCTAAAGCCCTGTAACATGTGAGTTTAAAGCAGGTTAACGCTGTTTGGTATTGACGTTGCTTTTGTTTCGCAGTGGCAAAATAGCAGGCCATCCCAAGTTCTGGCTGTGCTAGCAGGTAGTGCAGCCAAGAGGAGCAGGTTTGTGGAGCAAAGAAGTTGATGCTGGAGGCCCGATGTCTATGCTGTGTGCTTATACTGGAGACTACCTTTAATCGAGTCCCTTGGGCTGAATGACTGTTGGCAGGTAGAGGTTATTGGGTGTTTTTAAAACAGCCATGATATGAACCAAAGCTTGCTACATGGGGATGATAATGAGAGACGTTTCAAAAGCACACATTTGACCAAATTCAGATGCTCATTTAGAGTTGACCCTCAGGCATTGGTATGGTTGAGTAAGTTTTTTTATGGTCAGCGTCACGGTGACCCATGGGATGCTCTCCAAATACGAGAGAGTTAGGTCTGTGTGTTAATGTAATTGGAAGGCAATTTAAATAACTGAGGTCCTTCATGGGCAAACTAATGGCATTGTGCTTTCAGGATTTCACAGAATAGCCTATTCTGAAAATGGTATTAACTTCTGATGCAGTAACTTGTCCCACAAATGCTTGGCAAAACTTGGTTTCATAAAAAGTTTTGGCTGACGCTTAGGGCTTTATTGTAGAACACACTGAAACACTAGGAACGGAGTTTTCCTAGTGCTTGAGCTGAATAACTAGAGCTTTTCAGCTTGGCTTTTCATAACAAAACTGCATTTAAGAAGAGGAGTTTAAGGAACAGTCATTATAATATTTTGACAGGTTGCATACAAGAAGACATATCAGCTATGGGTTTAGAAATCATTCTTTAGGCCCTGAAAAAATGTCTCCAGTATTGGTTTTAAAGAGCTTTATAAACATTTTGATACTGGTCATTGGAAAGCTTTGTGCATTTTTAATTTTATTTTTGTAAGTAAGCTTTTGTCACTCTCATCCCAGGAGGTTCTGAGTTGGTTAGAACTGTCATAGGCTTTTGATTATGGGACAGATGCTCTGCTTTTACCAGCCTAAAAGCTCTGTCAGACTCTTTCCTTTTTGCAGCTATTTTATCCAAATATTTTTGCTGAGAGAAAGTAGTAGTAGTATGGGTATTGTTACTTCCTATCCCTAGAGAATCTACACGGGATATGGATAATTTAAATGCCTTGTTAGTTGCTAGGGCATACGCTTCTTATATCAAGGTTTTCCTACAGCACTTTTATGTGAAGGGTCTAAATGGAGTGGAAACTTTTTTGCCACTGGGGCATTGGTAATTATTTGTTGTTTTACAAAGGTCAAGTCAGATTGCACCCTTACTGCAGTTTTGATTAGGGAGATAACCAATTAGTAGATAGAACTTGCTCTGTCACCTCTCATCATGAGATATGTTTATTTTCAGAAGGATTTTCTGCCCAAAACATTCACTGTTCTTTGAGTTCTGTTTGTTAGTTGTTTTTTTTTAATATTATTTGACTTTGTAAGACTAGTTGAACATGATCTGAAAGCTTGGTCTGAGATGGCAAAGGTTTTAGTACAATGCAGGTGTTGATATGTCAGTGTGGCTCATCCTCAGTTCATTGTACTGTTATATTGACATAACAGCATTTTGTTATAATGAGAGTACTTTAAAGTTATTTCCATACAATTAGATTAAAGCTATGCTCATTATTTAGGCAGTACGCTTTTAAAACAGGTAAACTGCAAGCAAATATCCTCTTTCTCCTCCTCTTCCTGATGGGAAAAGCAGTCTGTCTCATGTTCTGGAATCATTGTCAGCCACAGCCAGATTGTATATATATTTTGTTTTAACTAGTAAGGATGTGTGTGTAGTTGCTGTCATTATTTTGACTCTAAAATTGCTGCTTCACAAAGGCAAAGGACACTAATAAATGTAATAGAAGTTTCTTCCTGAACCTGCATGTTAATAAGAAATCTTTTACTATAGTCAGCAACACAAAACTTGCATAGCTGGAAAAAAAATGTTTTTCCTGAAAGGTTAATGGCAATTTTAACTCCTGTGTCTGTGTGACGAATGATTCATTTCTTCCCCTTGATACAAGCTCCTTCACTTCATTTAAAGTTACCTCTGAAAAACGTAAAAGCAAAGCCATCCCAAGAGACATACATGATTGGGAAAGTATGAGGGGAAGAAAGGAGGGGCCGAAGCAAACCTGAGCAAGTTATCTCAAAACTTAAATTATTGAGGGAAATGTTGATATGTCAAAAAAGCTTTATTCTGAACTGAAATTATAAATTTCATAAAATAAACTGTAATAAATGAGAACAAACTACATATAAATGGTGCATATATTATTATTGCATAGCTGGTATTATGCTGGCGTTTACTTGTTTTTTCTGGTTTGCTACTGCCTTTTAAATGAAATGTTCTTCTGTAGATTGTGTCAATTAATGCTTAGTTATGCTTCTAAGGTAAAACAAGTGATGAAAACCAAACTGCTAGCTGTGACTGGAAGAGGGAAAGAGAGTACTGGTTTTGTCACGTGGTGGCAGGCCTTTTATTTTTTTCTTTCTGTTTTAAATTGGACACTTCTAGCTTCTCCCTTCCATTCTTTACGCAGCAGGAGGTTGGATTCCACTAAAGAAAGCTGGCAGGCTCCTGTGGTACTGCTCCAGGGCAGCACAGCATGAGCTTCTAGAAGAGGCTCATGCTCCACGTGAAACCTGTGATAGATTGGCACATACACATCTTCCTAAATCAGTCTGTGTTGACCTACTGGGAGATACTTTGTGCGACATGGTTGTTATTTCTAGGATTTCTTTGGTGAAAGTATGGACCCTGATTTGATTTCGCTTTGTGCTTCCAGAGGACACATGCTAACAATAATGGCAAATTTCTCTACTTACTTGTGTACCAGTGTGGTAGTGAGTTGCCAACCTGCATCTCTTCTATGAACTTTCATTTGTGTTTATTATCTGGCAAAAGCTAACAAGCAAAATAATACATTTCTTATTTTGTGTTTTCCTCTTTATAATTCTCAGAAGTCAGCAAGATGTAGTTGCATCATTATTTCATGGTACTATAATTCATAATTCATTTAATATGAAATGTTGGGAGTTTTCCTAAATCTTGAGACGTTTAACAAGCCTTTAACCTTTTGTCATTCAGGATGGTGATGAGTCATCTCCAATTATAACAAGTTCTGAAATTGTTAAGATTCCAGATCCCCAGATGTCTATGGTAAGCATGCTCCATGCAATGCAATCTGTATTACCATATTTTTGCTAAAATTTTAATAAATAGAGGTGTATTTTGCTGTATATTTTATGTATGTATATATTGTATATTGTTGCCTTCAGTATTTTCAAGTTCCAATGGAAAGATAAATTTGACCATTTGAGAAATGTCAGCGGGTTTGACTTTTTGTAATTTTTTTCCCTTTACTGCTGTTAGAATAAAATACAAGAATTGGTTTAATGCTTATCTTCATCTCCTCCTTTACATACCTAACATGCTTGCTTCTGAGGTGTAGGGAAGCAGAGAAGGGGGATTGTTGGCAAGAGGTCAGAGGGTGGGAATGTAAGGTAAGAGGGAGTTGAAAAATATTGCAGGAAGATGCAGTAACTCTTGGTCACTTAATCTGTTAAAATATTTTCTCCCTACGCTCTCTTGTATGTTGTCTTTCATGTAGACAGTGCCTAAGTACAGTTCTAGAAAAGATTTCCATTATGTTGGATGCCAATTCAGTGGGACTGGTATTGGCAGCTTTGGGAACCTTAATGTAAGTGGGCTTCTCCTGGCGACACTGTTTGAGCACTGTGTAATCTAACACTGCAAGAGCAAGTCTGACAATGCTGAAAACTGCCTTGGCTGCTGAGATCTCATTGACACTGTGGCTCCTATTGTGGCTCCTACTGTTGCTAACGTGGTATTAACAGTGGGAAAACTTTTTGAGAAGTTTTTCTTGCATTCAGAGCTTTATACTGCAAATGTCCTAAAAGTGTTTCTGAAGCGGCTAGCACGTTTGAGTGCTGTCTAAATCACAGATGTGTTGATTCGCTTGCATTTTGCAACAATTCACCAAAAGGCAAGACAGGGTTTGTAAACTGTGTGAAGTGGAAAAAAAAAAAAAAAGAAAAACAAAGCAAAACTTCAAAATCCCCAGCAACCCTCCACATACTACTGAAGGAGTTTCTTCTGAAACAACAGAAAAAAAAATCTAGATGACGCTGTAGTTCTATATGTGAATTTTAATTGTCATGCATTATTCAAGATACTGGTGAGTCTTTGCTAGGTGGTTTCATTTCAATGAAAGAGCTTAAATATTTATAAGTACTAACTTACCTTTTGTATTTAGGAGAACCTAGTAGAAAGCAAACATCACAAGCTTGCTCGAAGCTTAAGAAGTGGACCTTCTGATCATGATCTGAAGCCTAATGCAGCTACACGAGATCAGCTTAATGTAAGTCAGTCATGTGATGAGTAAATTCATTTTTATTAGGTAGACTGATATTAATATATGGTGACAAGTTAAGGGAAAAAAACAGTTAAATTCAGTTTAAAGAAAGTCATTAATGAAAAAATGTTGTTTCTTATGAGCGCTTAGTTACATGGGTCCAACTCAGATAAGAACAGAAGGTACTTGTGCATTTTTTTGTTAAACAAGTTTTGGGGGATAAGAATACGTATTGTGTGTATATCATGTAGGTCCTAAAGGTAGTCTTCAGGTAACTCTGTTTGCCGACACTGACAGGCAAATGATAAAACTGAGGAGCAGCAGCATGATAGCATCAGAACTTGTGTTGTTGGAAACGTGGGGTTTTGTTACTGGTGTTTTTTGTTTGGTGGGGGTTTTTGTTGTGGGGTTTTTTTTTTTTTTCTCCTAGCTATCTTTACATGGCACAGCGTAGTCTGTTAACTTGGTGATTATGCCTGTTCATGTTTTTAACCTCACTTTCTGACTATGTATCTAATAGATCATAGTGAGTTATCCACCAACAAAGCAACTAACGTATGAGGAACAAGACCTAGTTTGGAAATTCAGATATTACCTTACTAATCAGGAGAAGGTAAGTTGGGTGGTTTGAGAGAACGTACTAATGCAAGAGGTGCTTCATCTAGCATCAGTCTATAATGTTCTGTCCTTGAAGAGAGACAGAGCTTCAGTGTCTTAGAAGCTGTCAAGATTATTTTCACTTTTTCTACGATGCTACTCATTTAAAAGTTGGTGACTGTAATTTTCCCTCTTTAATCCTACGAACTGACTTACTACAGCAATCTCTCTGCAAACACTGTCAGTTTACAATACCAATATTGCCAATTTCATCTTCACCTGAGCAAAACTATTAAAGAGGAGCTTCTTCATCCCTTTTAGACAGGGGTTAGCATTACCAGAATAAGTAGTAGCATACAAAAAGCCCAAAGTAAATTTAAATAAACAGTCTCCCAGCAGTGACACAGTGGTAATTGTGGTAGAGCAGTAACCGTTGACTTTACATTCTACTCGGAAGATAACCCAGCTATAACTTTTTAGGACATTTTAAACTCATCCAATATCATATTGTCAATTACATCATTTCTGCCTTAATGTGAAACGTTAGTTTCTGAAGTAATCTTTTGAGTGTGGCTTTTTACTAATGAATTTTCCAATTTCTCTCTACTTAGGCCTTGACAAAGTTCTTAAAATGTGTCAACTGGGACCTACCACAAGAGGCAAAGCAAGCACTGGAACTGTTGGGAAAATGGAAGCCCATGGATGTGGAAGACTCTTTAGAACTTCTGTCATCTCACTTCACCAACCCAACGGTTCGGCGCTATGCTGTCGCCAGGCTTCAGCAGGCAGATGATGAGGTATTTGCTGGTCTGCGGTACATGTGAAAGTCAGCAGCTCTCAGGATTTTCACTAAGTATTTGAAATGTTTGCTACTTTTTACAGCATTTTAGTGAATAATATTGATGTGAAACTAAACCCAAGCTTTTTGCGTTATTAAGTGGCACTCATTGGTAATTGTGTTAGTGTGAACAGTCAGTGATAGCTGGTTTTGTCAAGCAAGGTGAAGTAACTGTATGTTCTCCCCAGAAAGCAGTGATAAATTTTGGATCTTAACTTGCGTAGAAGGGCTCTGAGCTTAAATAGTCTAAATGAAGATTGCCAACGAATCCAGCTAGTAAATTGAAGCAGTATGTCGTCATACTCTTTTGCTAAAGAAAGCGAGTAAAAAAGCATCTGTGGAAATAAGGTGTATTCTAATTGTATACTGATTAGAATATGATGAGCTGTGATTTGAGTAGAGCCCACTTACTAGATGCTAATATATTAAATTTTAATTATTTATATATTTTATTTTCTTTTGACAGTATAAAAAAATCACTTTGAATATATTAACATAAATCTTGAATCTTTGGTAATCAATAGAGTTTAAAATAGGTAGCATAAATATATGAGACTACTGCAAGCCCACTTAAAATAGCCAAGGTCATACAGCTTTGACTTCAAAAATAGACCTTCTATGAAACA
>VXBJ01002449.1:47437-72820 GCA_013400055.1 Nycticryphes semicollaris
TTTTTTTTGCTTTATATGGTCAATATTTTCCACTTAAGTGAGGCTAGAATGCTGATAAAACTGGCTTCCTGAGAGTTATGAATGGTACTATTTTGATTTTGTTGACAACATTTTAGTTTGTGTATTTGTATAATATTTAATCTTCAAACTATCTAAATGTTTTAGTAGGAAATTTTTGAAGCTGCTGGCGTTTTGGTTGTTCATTTTGCCACGTATTGCATCTCGTGTATGGTTCAGTACTATTGAAAGGGAGTAATACAGTGAATGCTTCTGGGAAAGGTCTAAGCAAAATCATTAACTGTAGCTGCGCTTAAGTTCTTGATAGGAAGTAAACTGGCCTTGTGCATTTGAAGCAAGAGACATATGTAAGTTTCTGTCAATTTAATGCTGCAGAAACATTTTACATGGGAAAACATTTTAAGTTAGAAGGGAAAGGTAGTGGTCAAGTGATGTAACTATTGCATTTTTAGTACTGAAATCAATACATATAACACTGAAAAAAATTAAAATATTTTGGCAGACAAATACAGTTTCAGATATGCAATTGTAGTGATGTTTCTTCGATGTACTTGAAAATTATTGAAACATTACTCAGCTGTTAAAGAATTTTTAAAGTTTTAACATCTTCAATATTTCGTGACTTTAAAAGGTCTCTCTTAGGATCATGAGTCTTCCCTTTGGTAAATTTAACATACAACTAATATAACATTTCATGCTGCAGCAACCAAGTAGGATAATAAAAGCAATGCAATTTGTGTATTGGTATCTTAACCTTCTAAGAAGTTCCAAAGGAAGCACAAAGAATTTGTAGTTATATAATGGTCTACTGACCAGTTTCAACATTGATTCAGTCTTTGTGAGTACACTACATTTTCTTTTTTTTATTAAAGTACACTACATTTTCTTTTTTTTGCTTTTTTTTTTCTTTCTTTTTTTTTTTCTTTTTTTTAAAACCCATAATTTCAAATTGGCAGCTGAAGAGAAAAAACACACAGTTATAAGCCTTACAGAAAACAGTCAGTTGTAGGTTTTTGGAGCTGCTTAGCATCTTCTAGAGATTGTATATATAAATGTTCTTTTTTTCTAAGTTTTGTATCAAGATTTGATAGTACACAAAATATTGAAATAAGTACCTATTTTTGCCTTTCCATCCGCTACAGGTAAACTATTTCACATTGACTTTGGTTATATTTTGGGTCGTGACCCTAAGCCTCTACCTCCCCCAATGAAGCTGAATAAGGAGATGGTGGAAGGTATGGGGGGCACCCAGAGTGAGCAGTACCAGGAGTTCCGTAAGCAGTGCTACACGGCCTTTCTTCATCTCCGCAGGTACCAATACTGTTTTGATGCTAAAATTTGTTAGAGCCTCTGTAATGCAGGGGAGAGCAGAGTAAATGAATCGGAAAATACTGCTGTTGAGAATTTAAAACTTGTTTCAAGTCTGAGTATAGACACAAATTTGCGCGAAACAAAGGAGTCAAAATATCATAGCATTGGTGTAATGTGGAGCTTGAGTATAATTTTCTTTCAGGTTAAAGGTCCCCAATTTTTGTTGATAATCTAAATAGATTTTTTTTTTTTATAACTCCTGTAGGGCATTAATTTGTATCTTGCTTCTTGGATGTGTTTTTGCCCTTAAGCAAACTTTTTTCCTGAATATTGCTGATCAAGTAACTGTCCTTTTAATTATGAGTCATTACTCTGCTTTATTGTCCTCCAGTTTAGATTAGCAAATTCTTTGTTTTGTAGACAGGGGTGCATACAAAAGGTTCAGGTCCTCCAGGACAAAAATTAAGGTACTCGTAGTGACAATCAATTATGTTAGCAGTTTCTTTAGACAACCAGAACTGTGAAAGCTAAAACCTCTTTAGACCATATTTATTTATGGACCAACAGATCTCTTGTTTAGGCTTGGAACCAGCTTCGTTACTTTGCAGTGACTTTATCATTTACCGTCAATTTTCTGAGGCAAGTAGCTGAGCTCCATTGTGCTTGAACAGGATGCAGGGAAGCACATTTGGTACTTTTAGTCCAGTGATTCATTTAGTACATCTGCCAGAGAGGTAGAAGAATTTCACTTTGATATGAAGATCACATCATGTAAACCTCCAAGTACGTGGAAAGAAATTAGTAATATGAAAAGCATATGTAAGAAGTACATGTAGTAACAAAAGTATGCGGTCAATGATTCTAAATAAAATGCTGAATGTAGGTCTCTTCTCGTTAAATAGAGAAAAAGCAAGGAGTTGGTTTATGACTGGTATTATTAATGGGTCAAAAGCTATTCAGTGGCATAAAAAAAAACCCCAGCATTTTATCAGCAAACTGTATTCATGACTTCAGAGAACAATCAGACAATGAGGAAAGCTACTGTTCTAAATTTTGCTTAAAACTGTTCTGTAATACTGCATTCCTTATTTGTGAATTACTTGGGTTGCTTTTATTGTTTAAACCTATCTGTTTCGGTGTAAAGGTCCGTGTCAGTGAAGGATCATCCATTGCATGAATTTATATAATGATTTGCTACAGAGGTGATCATTAAATGTGGAGTATAGCAGTAATTTGGGTATAAAACTAAACTGTAAATTAAGATGTTTTCATTTTTAATGTTTGGGACTGTAGTAGTAATTATAGTCTCTCCAATATTTGTTCAGTTTAATAGGAAAGTATTTTGAAATGGTTCTGGATAAATATCTTTAAGGCTTTCAACAAAGATAGCATAGGAAAATATTAGTATTTCTGTAAATATTCCTTGAAGCAGCTAGAACTAAAAATGATTAAGATTACTTACTGAAAAAAAGAATAATTAGAAGTGTAATGGCGTAGTTTGAACAGTTATGTATGTTGACACAAACTCATTCACAGATACTTCTGGCTAAGTAGTGTGAAATCATAACTTCTGATTGCTAGAACAAAATGTAAACTCTGTTTGTCATCTCTGTCGATTTGTATTTTGTTCTTTATTTCCCCGGGGTATACACAGTTGTCTACATCTTTCAAGTGCTGTATCAGTGTTTCAGGGTTCCTAGGGGAATGGGTGTTGCATAGTGAAAACAAACAATTTAAAAACTTTTAAGGGGAAAAATAGTTGTGTTCATTGTTTTAAGTTGCGAGCAGTTTGGCCTATGAACATGGGCCTGTGTTTATCTGTTGGGTTTGTTTTTTTTTATCGGGAGATGGGAGAGATTCCACTGTTTTGCCCAGCAGTCAGTTGCATGTGTTTGTCCAGCAGCGCTATAATGAAGGTGCAGCCTCTGTGTTCTGAGTGTGCTGCAGGGCAAAGCACAGCTTGCAGCAAGACTTGCATCCTCACTTAGTCTGTAGCAGCCTTTTACACCTCCGTTCTGCATGTTGAGCCCATTTAAAGATATTCAAGTCCTGTTATGTGTCAGCATTTCCCTTCCTCATGTATTCCCAGTTTACAAATCCTCGTTAGGATCCAGCCAGGAAGAATCCACGATCAACATTTGACAGTTTTTCCCAGGGTGAGATTATAGCTTGTATAATTCCTTCCCAAATAAGGGTTTCCCCTGTGTTAGTCGTGATAAGTTTGGTATTCAGTTTGAGTTAGTCAGCAATAGGTAGGGACAAAGGAGTAGAAAGTAAGCAGGGATAGGAGCTGTAGTTTGGCCTGAGATTTGCTCCATAAGGATGGGGATATCCAGCTGGCTGGACCAGAGTGGTTTTTTTCCCTGTCTGTTCTCAGTGGTCTGGTGGACAGAGGAGGCTGTATAGATCTGCATGAAAAAATTATGTCAACAAGAAGGAAGTTGTGATGTCCTCGGAAAGTGCTGATTCTCTGGTAAGGTTGTAGGTGGGCAGTGCAGGGTCCAGATACTCTTCTAAAAGGAGAGCAAAGGTGAAACTGTTTGGGAACAAGTCAATTGTTGCTTGAGTCTGGACTGCAAGGAAATGCTTTTGGAAGATTAGGCGCCGTAGTTCATTATGGCTGTTTGGGATAGATAGTGATTGGGGAGCACCTGTGTTAAAGGAGATCTGCTGCCCAAGCATCCACACGCCATTCATGGTGTCATACACACACACACTCTGTCACTCAACATCTGTATGTCTTGAAGAGAAGAAATGAGGTCTGGGGGGACATAAGCCACATTGCAGAAAAGGCAATCCCATTTCAAGTTTAGGAATTTTTCAATTAGAGTGGGTGAATGGGGCTTTAGTTTGGGACTGCAGGTCTTTCCTGTCCTGTCTTTGCAAGGGAAGTTTGTGGCTTCAAATTTGGTAACATTACAATGTTGACAGCCTAAGCGTTCAGTTGATGCAAAACATCTATATGCAAAGGGGCTGCTAAATGTTAAAAAAGTGAATAAAGAATCGCTTATGATCAAACACATATTTGGTGAGGTATTAAGTGCTCAAACCCAAAAGCTACTGTTCTGGGAAAAGATGTCAGTGAGAATTGAATTTGTGTGATGTGGGCTTCTTGGTACATATCAGGCCTCTTCTCTCCAGCAATAGAGTTGTTTTGTTGGATTTCTTAATCTTTTACATAAACTTCATTGTTTTAGCACTTCATGTTCAAACTGTAAGTTTAATCAGCTTCCAGTGCAGCTGAGTGTTCCTTTATTTCGTAAGCTAATTTGTATGGGGCTTTGAGGAAAAGAGAGAATACACTTATGTGAGAAGGATTCAAGGTCAAGTTTATGTGCTTAATTGGAACTCCTTAAACCTGGAAAAACTGAGCTCCTGATTCACTCTGGTTGAAGATGGATGGAGATTAGTTGTTCCAGAGGCCTTTGTAATATAGATGCCCAAAGACTTGTGATATGACTTGCTAAAGGTGCCTGTTTTTTTTACAGGTCAAATTCCTGCCTAGCTTGCTTCAGCAAAGTGTCTAATTTAAGGATGAATTTGGGCTGTCAGTTCATCAGTTGTGAACATCTTGGCATATTTGTCAAGAATGTTGCCTGTGGGAAGGATGACAACCAGTTGCCTATAAATAGGAAGCCAAGTCCTGTTTTTTGAATAAATTTTCTGAAAAAGTATGAAATACAACAAGGATCCTAGAGGCAGCTAACAAAACTTTTAATAAGCTGTTTTTCATCCTTAGACTGTCTAATTGATTACTGCGTCAAAGAAATGCTGGAGCCGAGGGGTAGAGCAAAGCCCTGCAGGTCTTTCACAGCTTTTGTTTCTTCCCACCCCATACTACCTGACACATTACCTTTTCTTTATTGTTTCCTTCAAGTGAGGTTCTTCAGATGATCTTTTAGTTTAAGCACCAAGAACCAGAAGACTTCACTGTGGGGGACAGAACTGGCTCTTAACTGGTATCTAGCGCTTATGCCTAGACTTTTTTACAAACCTCCATCACGTAAATAACCCTAGTAACCTGTAGTGCTCATAAGCTCTTACCCTCTGTGTGGTTCAAGAGGAAAAGAGGCTCTAAAACTCTGGACTTTTAGGTCAGTTCAAAGGGCGGACTATGAATTGAAGCTAGCAATGACCTGGGAAGAGACTTGACATAATATAGCTCTAATATTTAAGTATGTTTGAAGTGAGATTTACTTGTTTCAGGCGAGTAGGGGAAAAAAAAAAAATAAATCTCCAAAACTGGTGGTGACCATTCCTGGCACCAAAGCAACTTACTGCCAAATTTCTTAGCTGGATCTGAAACAAAATGGTGGTGTAATTTTTTTGGTTTTTTTTCTGTCACCTTTCTTTTAATTTTCCTGGTACCAAACCCTGGGAAAATAAAAGAGAACTGCTGAAACGAATGAGAAAATTTCTGCTCAGTTTATTTTAAATATTTGTGTTTAAAGAGAGTTAAAACTTAAATTGGAATGTGGTAGTTAGTGCTAATTCCAGTTCATAATGAAGCGTCAAGAGGTTTTGGTGGAATATGCTTTTCTAGAAAGATTTTTGTTGAGCAGTATTTACTTTATAAAATGTGGCTATGAAGCAGTCCTTTTGTGTAGTTAAAATACTTTGTACTCCTTGCAGTTGTCAGCTGATATATGTTCAGCAGCTTGCTAAGAATTCATTTTATGTCATCTCTGAAGCTCCCAATGCTCTTAGCAAAGCAATATTTCAGATCTTGAAGTCATTTAGTACTTGGTCTCTGAAAGGGGATCTGGATCTCTTTACAGAGGAAGGAAACTTCCAGTTTGTTGATCAGTTTGAACATTATCCTTTCAAGAAGCAACTTGCAGTTCATTTCCTATAAGGGGGAAATGGTGTTCTTTAAGATTTGAGGGTACTTCCTCTCCACATTAAAACTGAGAACTCTTCTCTGTCTTGTCTTTTTTTAAAGGTTATAGGTGACATTTATATTTCATAAGTGCAGCATGCCTACTGATGTTATTGCAGCTTAGCTGAGCAACTGCAGATTTGGATCTGGTTAAATCATTTACGTTCAACTTGTTATGGCAAAGGTCTTGCAGCAACTTGAAAAAATAATTTTTTGTAATTGGAACGACTTCAATGGTTTGAATTCTAGTTTATATAGTACTGCTATGTCACTGTTAGCCTTTTTAATGAAAAATAACCTTTGAATCAATATTCTAGCATGTGTTTTTCCTACTAGCAGTAAAAAAAAAAAGTCATTAAATCCTAAAATACTTGAAATTATGGGTTATTTTTAATATGTCCCTGGATAAATGTTACAACAGTTTATAGAAGATTGAAATACAACCAGAGTAGTCTATTCAGTTTTGGCAGTTTGAGACAGTTTGAGGGTTAAACTTTCACTGGTAATATCGTGTATCTTATGGTTTTAGTGTAAGTATGTTCAGCGTAACTCAAAATTATGAATGCATCTCCACAAAACCAGTATCAGTTAATGCAAACGTGATGATGTGTTCTTAGAAGAAGTTCTTTACAAAATGTTTTTTGTGCAGTCTACAAAGTGTTTTACCTCATTTGCTCTTCCGCTTAGGTATTCCAACCTGATCTTGAACTTATTTTCCCTCATGGTGGATGCCAACATTCCAGATATTGCTCTTGAACCTGACAAGACTGTAAAAAAGGTAACCAGAAACCTGTCCGTGTCTTCCAATAACCAAAGTCACCATGTCATGAAACTTTCAGTCACTTTGGTCATATGTGTTATAGCTGGTGAGCTGAAAATACTCAGTGGTGTTTTGTGAGTCTTGAGTGATTTCTAGAACCTTTGAAGTTAAAGATAGGAGAATATACTTTTGAGATCACATGGCACGTGTGCCCATATATACAGAATTGATCTTTATCATGTGTGCAGGAGCACACAGTCCACTCTGACTCTCTGTTCCAAGTGGTGGTTTAGCGTTCTGCTGAGGACAGTGATCCTGCCTTATGAAACTTTCGGTAAGTGAAGCAATTGACACAGACTGTATCATGAAAGATTGTTCCATCTAGTCTAGAATCCTTTAAGTCATGGATGATTTTACAAAAACAGTCTACTGGTGGATATAAAATCAGTCTACTGAAGATTTAAAATGCGTAAACTGGTATATCTTCATCACAATAAACAAAAGTTTCTTGTTGGAAACAAACCTCTGTTGCATAATTCTATCTTTGTCCCTTTGTCCCCTGAACCGTTCTTCTGCATTTGATGTTTCAACAGCAGTTGACATTAAAAGTACTGGATAAATCTTCACCTAGATTTCATTACGCCCACATTTTAGGGAAATGTTGGCTTATTTTATAACCTGATTGATAGTGAAGGGCTATCTGTTTTAATTCCACAAAAGACTTTGAGGAGCCTATGTATCTGATGGAAGTCATCTCAATGTAATTTTTATTCAGGCAGTGGGTTTTCTCTAAAATAGGGTGTTCTTTAGTGTTTTCAGTAAGCTATGAAAGCAGAGATTCAGAATCTTTAAAGTAATACTTTGTGTTCTAGTAAAATTACCTTAAAGAAAACAAAAATTTGATATTTTTATAGAGAAACTTTTTTTTGAAGGAATAGACCTTCCCGACAGTATGCTTGCAACACATAGCTATGAATTTCATCTTTATAAAGATGACAAGTTTTGTTCTGGCTACCTACTAGAAAAATGGTGAAATGTACTTTTTTCCTGTTTTTTTTTGTTTTTTTTTTTTTTAAAACTTGAGTGATACAGTAGGGAGGGGAAACTCTTTTTAGATTGCCAAGTCTACACAGAGATGCGCAATAAATCCTGGGAGAAATGGAAATATGTATCTATTCATTTCTGTGCAGAGTTCACTGTTGCTTGACATGATAGTGTTCATTCTTGCCTTGAGTACTCTCATGAGCTCTGACACTTTTTATCAAATTGAGTCTCCTGGTGTTCGTTGCCAATTAACATGCAGTATTGCTGTTTCTTATTGCTACCTTGGCATTGTATCTTATGTTGATAAACTCTGTAGAAGCACTGTCCAAGGGTATATTACTTTCAGTAATTAATGATAATAGGTTGGTAAGCTTTGTATTTTAAAGGTTTGTTTTCATTTGGCACCATTCGAGCATTTCAGACACTTCCAAAACTCTCTTACTCTGTATAAACTTATCATATGATTTTGTTGAAATAGCAAGATACAGAATTGAAAGCCATCAAGCCTTTTCTACACCTGCAAAGAATGTTACAGTTCACTGATGTACAGGAGACATTATGTAAAGGGTGATTGTGTTGTATCCGATTTCAGATCATGGAGCAAAGTGAAATCTAAAAGAAAGTTTTAAGAGCTTAGCATTAGATCAGTGTGCTTACTTCTAAATTCTCTTACAAAATACAGATTGGTAGTGCCTTATTTGCGTGGAAAGTGCATAGGTTTATTTGCTGTTTGACAGTTCACTATTAGATCAAGTGCATCAATAAAAGGAAGTTTTAAGAGCTATGAATTAAGATCAATGATAAGGAAAGCAAATCACATTCACGTTTTCAAATGTTTTGAGAGGGAAAGATTTTACTTTCCCAAGTTGTGTAAGTTCATTTACAGAGTGCTTGTTCATTTAAAAAACAAACAGATGACACAGTAAGATGTTATCAGGAAGATAATTAGATTAACTTGTTCATACATACTTTGTAATTTCTAGACTTTTCAGCTCTCCTCCAATATTGTTATTTTATATAAACATTTTTTTCTAACAGCTCAACTGTTTTTTAACTCACGTTAACCCTTCAGGTTTGATCCTTTTGGTTCAGAAATCATCCTTTGAATATACAGCTGGAATTTGTGCAAAAATAGTACATCTTAATGGGATCTCTAAAGAGTAGGTGAACAGAGGACAATTCCGTAAAGCGGTTGCTGACATTATGGTCTCCTGGATGTACAGCTATGTACAAAGCTCCAATGACAGTCATTGTTTTTTTCTGTTCTCTGTTTTTGTTTTTATGGGGTTTTTATGGGTTTTTTTTTTGTGTTAAAAAAACAGCAAATCAGCTGTAAAAAGGGCTAGGATCAGAATCATCTTAACCCATTATAGAATGGTGAGTAGGTCATTGTTGATGGATTGCTTTTTTTTGTTTGTTTGTTTCATTTTGTTATTTTAATAAATAATGGGTTAGAAAACTTGTTTTCGATATTAGCCTGTGTCAGATCAGTTAGGAGCTTTGTTACTACTAATAAGAAAAAAAAGGCAACAAGGTGTCTTGCATCTCTTGGGCTGAGTGGCAAGTTTGTTCAGTCATTTAACAGGATAATACGGTACCTTGTTGTAGGAAAATTGAATAAATGCTTTCAGCATCTCAATTGATTTTTATATATTTTTCTTAAAGCTTTAAACAAAAAAATCCATATATATTTCAACAGACTCAAATTAGGTAAAGATCCATGTTGGACTGACCTGTAAAATTAAATTACCTTTGATGTGTGCATCCAGTCAATAGCCATTTCAACTGTGATATCGCTTTAATTGAAGACAAGTCAGGTAAAGGTAACAAGATAAAGGTAACCTTATCTTATTCTGATAAATCAAAATAATACTTTATGATTAAGCTACACAAAGTTGTACAGGGAAAAATGATATTTTTCATATTTTTAAAGAAAGCAATGCTTGCAGGGAAGGGAGTATTATGCTTCAGTTACTTTGGTGAACAATTCGTTTAGCATAGAGAACCTTGATACTGGAATTTTTCAGTATGTGCAGCTATACTTATGTTAGCAAGTAGGCATGAATTATTCAAAACAGTACTTCTAAAGAAGATTTTTTTTTCTCTTGAATGGCCATAGTTATAAATCCTTATTGTCATTTTTAGATGGCAGCTCAGGTTCCAGTTGAATATGTGGCTTCAGGAAGTGACATAATGCGTCCTCCTCACTTCTGATAAACTGGGAGGTACTTCATGTTACAGGAAATCTCTGCCCACTGCTGAAAAATGCAGTAAGATGTAAAAATGTGCTAATGAGTAAAGCCACCTTTGGAAATATTTTTGATGTTCCCCTTTTCTGAACTTTCAGGAAGTAATCTACCAAGTTTTTAGAGTTAGAATGAGGTTTAATTTTTTAACATACACATATTCTAAGCTAAAAAATTTGTGTATATACCATAAAGATGGCTAAAGTAAAATAAAATTAAATAGAAAAAAGACCACTACTGTCATTTTGTGTGACTTTATTTCTTGTTTCTTGTCACTTCCTGTGCGATACATGTTTAACAGGCTGCTCACAAGTTAGACTGAAAAGGTGGTTGGAAGTCAGCAATTTTCGCTCATTTTTAGGCAAATCAAGAAATGAAGTAATACCATAAAAGAAAGTATTATGTGGAATGTGTCCTCTTCATTGAGGCATTGGATGATTTGAATTGTGATTTTTAATTTTAAATAATTTGATTGATATGTTAAATGAGACTTTTCAGAAAAATCTGAGTGCAGAAGGCACTCTTAAGGAATATTAATCCTAACCTGAGGAATGGAAACGAAGGCAGGATCTTTGTAGTTGGAGACTGTTTTTTCCCAGCTATCATCTACTTTCCAGTAACAACATGATATCCCGCATCCCAAGGACCTAACTGGGAGAACGTAATTGTATAATTAAGCTTAAAATCTAACAGACAGCATATTGTCTGGGTGTTGTTTCTGTCCAGTAGTTGTGAAATATCTTGGGAGAAATAGGTGTTGAGTCAAGGCAAAGGTAGAACAGCAGCTTGTGTTACGTACAACTTTATGTAAAATAAGTATAGATAACACCTCTTTGACAGGGTTTATTGCACAGGAGCTGGGTGTTCTGTTCCTGTCATCTCTGAAGGTACTATCACATTCTTCATGTTCAAAAGAGAACAAGCTCTAAACAAACTGATTTTGCTTATTGGGGAAAGATGACGTTGTGGATATTTTCTTCCTGTTAGCTTGAAAAGAACCATACATTCCCAATGGCTTAAACTGGTGATGCAGATTTAGAGCACACCAAAATTTGACACTACCTTCTTGCTTACTTTGCGTAACAGTTGTTTTCAGTAATTAAATCAGTGCTGGCCTTAATGCTGCATTTTTCACATATAAAATTGGACTGAATATGAGTCAGCGTTGTCTTATAAACAAAAAAAAAAAAAAAGCTCTGTTTGAATTGTCACAACTATTCTTGTGAGAGTTGGAAACGTGTTTTTCAGCCACCTCTCCACCCTCAGCATGTATACCCAATATCACTAGATTAAATTCCTTAGTATCTTGTTCTTAGTGACTCACTTCCTTCTCTCTGGATTCAATCACTACTTTTCCACATAGGAAAACCCAGAAAACAATGATTACCAACTACACAAAATTGTCCCCATCCTCAAACCACAGGAACCCTCTTCAAATTCTTGGTAATTGCCCAGGAAAATGATTGTCAATATTTGACCAAGAAAAAGCTGCAGAGTTTGAAATTAGTTGTCTTTCTGATCCTTTCATCTCTTTTTTATTTTCTCTCCATACAATATATAAAGAAAACTGTCAGTCCTGTTGTGTTTCAGCCTGTGGTTCGTGACACCTTCTTGTACTGCCAGACTCTGATTTAGTTAGGCTTTTCTAAAAACAGCTTTGCTGCTTCTTTTCTGCTTCTCAGTTTTCAGGAAAGGAGCTGGGCTGAAATCTCTTTATGTTGACTTGTTAATGTATAACTGATAATTAAATGAAGATTTTCCCACCCCTGCTCATTTTTTGGTTGGGTGGTTTTTGTTTTTGTTTTTTTTTTCTGCCTTTGCTACTTGCTTTTTTATTTCCAGTACAGCTGCAGCACTAATTGCTAATTGTTGGTCTTTTTGAAATTAGCCAGTGTTATAAATTTAAGTAGTAATGACTAAAATCTGGAGTCAATTATATAGCCAGTTTTGCGTAAGGAAAAGGTAGGCCATCACTCTTAAGATGTAGCTAATGTATTCAGCATTGTCACCTCCTAACAAAAAAGCTTTTGATTTTTCCACAGGAAAGCCAGATGGTTTCTATCTGTCCCTCATAGCAGATTTGACCTTTAAATTAGAAAACATCAGGGACCAGTGATTCATTGGCGCACAAAGAACTCGGCAGGCATTAAAGGACAGTGTCCTAATTGACTGAGCTTTGCTTCAGATGCCCATTGATTAAAGAAGGTGCTGCAAAGATGCTGCAAATGTTTCACTGGGAGGCAAGATTATTGTGCACCTGGAGTGCACATGTACCTGGCTTCCAGCAAGCAGTAGGTAACTGCTGTCTGTGAAAGTAGTCCACTGTGTGCAGGAAAGGCTAAAACCAAGAGGTTCAGGAGAGTGGAGAATTTTCCTCCCGCAGAGCGTAGCACTGAGAGCACCCTCTGTTTCCAAGTCTATGCAAACGTTGTTTAAGTCTCAGCCCCCTTGGTAACAGGAAATGAGGAGTGTAATTATTTGGAACCTAGCAAGAAGGGAGAGCAGGTGTGTGTTGTTCCTTTTACATTAAACATATCAAAGGAAAATAAACCTGCAGAACAAAAATCAAAAGCTGAAGCGGAGATACAGTGTGACTTGAGGTACAGAAAGAGTTTCTGAGCCAGCTTGTTTCTAAGCCTGAGCTAACTGCCAGTTTCTTCATCTGGGTTGTGGCAAAACTCCCTGTGCTCTCTCTCCCCCCTCTTGTCTACTCCAGGAGTTATTGAGAGTTGAGTTCACAGGTCAGTGAAATGGAAAGGACTTCTAATGTGTTGCTTGACATGCCTTTTAGGCAGTGGATATCTGTCCCTTTTCACCTGACTGAAAATACAACTTAAAAAGTAGAGGTAGGAAACATTTCTGAGACTGATTAATGCCAAGAGGAAATTTTGTTTTATAGGAGGAAAAAATAGCCCTCAGTTTTGCTTGGTTAGAGTCTGTTTGTTTCAGTATGTATATTTGCTTGCTGCTCTGGGGAGGTTTATTCTTTGTAAAAGTGTCACATTGACATGCAGCTTATTTTGCCTAGGCAGACATTCGTCTTCCTGTCCATTTGGGTAATGATGCTGCAGCTGCACATCCAGCTTTTCTGTTTCTAGACTGTTGATTCTGCATGTATATTAATTCCCTTCAAACACAGGAGAAAAAAAAAAATCGAATAAACATCACAACATGAACCAAGTGTGAGAACACTCCTATGCTCGTGTTGCTTTGTATCATGCTGCCTGTTTGATTATAAGGTTTTGGCTAATACGATGAAATTCATTCCTAGCTGGAACTGTATAATCTCTAAATACTGCAACAGCCAAAACCCTGATTTTCATGGAAGCTCAATTTAGAGATGTTCACGAGCATCTTTACAGATTTCTATTTGAAAAACAAACGGAAAAAACCTCAGATTTATAGAAACCTACACGGGCTTGTTTGAAACTGCAGTTTGTTCATATCAAAGCCTTGAAAACAAAAGCTATTGTCAGAACAGTATTTCAAATGAAATTATTCATGCAAATAGAGCATCTGAATAGTTTGTTGTGAGTGTTGTTTGGCTTGCAAGCAACAGGGAAAGCAAGAAAGTCTTTGGCTGAAAAAAATGACACGTGGTAAGTGTTAAGACAAAAATCTAATGCCAAATTCTGCTACATGGATGTTGTATGGTGACCGTAAGTAACAATTTCAAGGCAAAACAGTAAAAATAGTCATGAAAACCCCACCAAATATTGTTTTTCTTCTTTTTTTTGTGTTATCAGGTGATTTTTATCTGATGCTTATATCAAATTCATATTATGACCCAAGGAAAAAGGACACAGAAATTTCTCTTAAAGCAGCTGATGTTGCAATGAGCAATCTCATATTGGACTGATAAAATTACGTAGCTAGCTGTCATAGAAAACATTAGCAGTACTGCCTTAATGTTGCTGGAAAAGTAAGTCCTAGAGCAGACTCCAGTCTTCAGAACGGCCGACTTGCAGATAGACTGACAAACGGACAGGAATGATAAAGGGTTCTCCTGTATGTGTGCTATATAATGTCAAAATGCATTACTGCCTTCTTCAGTAATAATGAAAAATGTAGCTACAAATGTTCATCAGGTATGGATTTGAATGCTACCCTAAGGTTCATAAAGCTTTCTAAGAATTTCCAAAAAAATTTGTTTTAACCTTGAGCCTTAGTACCTAATGCATTTTAGGTAATGTTTTAGCAGTGAGAAGATGCTCGCTTAATAAAAAAGAAAAATTCCTGAGTTTAACACAAGGATAACTGTGACCTATGCTATACAGTAGGTCAAACCTGAGGATGGAAAAAGAAAACAACAGTCCATACAAATGCACTCTTTGGTGAGAGGGAAAGGGCAATGTTGTGGTTAAGGAGCGAAAAGGGCAAGTGAAAGTCATGGAATTTGGAAGGAGGTGCACTTACTGCACCAGCAGTATTCCCAGCTGGGTTGGTGTACCATCTCTCAACCCTAAGCCTGTCACGCTTCCAAAAATACAAAGTGAGAGAAAGACAAACATGGAGATTTGTTCAACAATGAAGATGCAGGTCTTCTGTCACCTCAGACCTTGAAATGCAATTTTTAATATGATAATTAGGGTTGTCTTGACTATTTCCTCTTTATCACTCTCCTAATTTTTATACTGTATACAGTTCTGTGGGCCTGAATGAGAGTTTTCTATGAAATCAGTTTCACATCAGCTTGTTTGATACCATTTTCAAAACTATAGGGTTTTTTAGTTCTCCTTGAAGACACTTCAAGCAAAAATGAGGTGTGACTTCACCAGCAATTAACACTGTCTATTATTCTGCTAGAAGTTAGCTTTCGCTGTGAAATGTCATGTCAAATGTAAATATTTTTAAAATTTAGATGCTTTGAAATTTCCGGTCTTTAAAATAATTGTTGCAGATGTTGGTTGTTGGTTTGTGGTTGGTTTTTGGTTGTTTTTTTTTTTTTTTTTTTTTTTTTTTTGGAACTTTCATTTTTTTTTTTTCCATGGGAACTATCAGCGTTTTCCATTAAATAGCAGAAGTTCTTCTGAGTCACATCTCTCATAATGCTGTACTTCCCTGTTAATATCATTTGTGCTGCCCCAGAATTTAAGATGTGGGATTCTAGTTCGTGTTAGCTTTAATCAGACTGTGTCATAGTAGAATCCTGGGGTTTGTTTTTACGAGAGATGGAAGAAGTTTTCACTTGTTTTTGGGTTGAGGTGTTTTGTTTGATTTTTGGCAGGCAGAGGAAGAGGGGAAGTTAATTCTGACTTTGAATGGGGACTTACAGGGTGTTTGTGTTTTGAGGTAGGTTGGGTTTGGTTGGGATTTTTTCAGCAAAAGTGTAGTCAGAACAGTTGTCTGGTTTTGTTAATTCGTCCCCACCCTTCTGTATTTTAGCACCTTAGTCCTTATGTTTAAACTATTCTAGAAATTATAATAATAGGTCTGCAAACTGTGACCTGATTAGAAATTAAATGTGTAAATACAACTTTTAGACCACATTAAAAATAAGTGCTGTGTAATTCCTTTGCAGTAAAAAAGGAGGATGCTTTAATCTGCAATCTCTCCTGACACTGAGAATTTCATTGCATGCAGCAGCAGCAACAGAATGTATGAAGACCTTCGATATGTAAGAGTCACAGGACAAAACCCCAAAAAACCCAACAGCAACCAAACTAAAAAACAGTATATCTGTTATGATATTGTATTCTCCTTGCACACTGTGCCTGAAGGTGAGGGAGCTACTGTGAATCCAGTTCTTCCTCTTGTAATTCTTTTCTTTTAATTTTTTTTTCAAGTGTAGTTGGTAAACCTGTAGTTTTAGATGGAATAATCATGGTGTGTAATAGTATTTCTTGGTGGGTTTACTGTAAAATACATATTTGGTTTGTTTTTTTTACTTTTTTAGCTTCTTACTGTGCTAAGTTCCCATCCTCTGTGTGATTCTGCAGCAAGTGATGGTCAGCCTTTTTTCTGTTATCATCATCACTTCAGCTCCAAGCAATGGATATGTAAATGATTCTTCTCTCACCCCGACTTCCCCTATATTTTCTTCTGAACTGTTCCTCGTTTATGGTTTATGGCTTCTTCCTCTTGTAATTTTTATTTTCTTTGTCTATTGCAAAAGCAAAGCTCGATCATGTTAACTGGCAGTACCTTTCTTACAGCACACTTCAAATTTAAATGACGTATAAAACCAATATCTAGTAACGCAGATTCATAGAACTATGCAATCCTGTCCTTTAAGGTTTTGTTACTACACTGTCCACTGTGTGTTGGGATAGGAAGTGGTCAGCTTGAAACCGTAAAGTTGAATATCATTATCTTCGTGGACTCTCTAGTTCTTTATCCAGCCTTTTTATCCTTAAACATGCAAATTCTGCTGTTGAGACCTGATGTTTAAAATCAATACATGCATACAGTGTGGTGTTTGAAACTTTGTTTGCTGGAAACAAAGCAAAAGTTTACCATATTCATCAAATATGTTTCATTTTTCTTTGACAAATACTGATGACTAAACTAAAACAATTCAGGGTTGGCTATTAAGTGTGTTGAATGAGATAATTTTGTAACTCATCAGAACATGACCCCCCATTTGCTATTTTCTTTCATGCAAAAATATCTTCCAAATTGTGCCTCCTCTGTGAGAAACTGTTGACTCTCAGAAGATGTGGTTTACTTTGGAACTCGGAGATTTCAAATTAAAATCAAGAATTGCTGTTGGTTTTGTTACAAGAACGATAAATCAATATATATTAATCTGGTTGCTACTGCTGTAGTTCAAGAGGTAATATGTCATCTTGCCGTCTTTCTTCTCAGCTAGATTGCAGCAGTTCTAATTGCAGTGCTGAAAAACGTTCATGTGAAGGTCTAGTACTTGGCAGCATTTGAGCCTGCTGTTAATTTCAAACTGATTTTAAGGTCTAATTGTGGGTAAATTATTTTCTATGTGTATCAGTGTGCTAGTCTGTTCTTGGGGAAGGTGGGAAGTGGGTCTAAATAGTCATTAATTCTGTAGAATGAAGCTGCATCTTAACAGCACTTTCTGAGATGTTCTGTGAACAAATTAGAAGATCACTGAAGTGCTTGATTACTAGAGTTGTGTAAAAGGGCGTTAAGGTAATTTATTATTTTTTTTTTAACTGCAGTTACAATTTTGTTGAATTCTCATTACATCACCTTTTCTATGAGCCTGAAAATAGATCTGATAGAATTCTGTTCTCTAATTTGGGGAAGTATTTAAGGTTGTGCATAATTGCAAGTATGAGAATAGTCCATTAAATTTAGTTGGATTCGACTGTGTGCTCCACTGGCTGTCAAACTTCTAATATGTCTGTGGGAGGCAATAAACTTCCTTCTCATCATGTTTGCTATGAAGATAAAAGTCCTATAATGTTACCCTGATATATCTTCTCAATCTCTCCCTGGTACCTGCTCCCTTGAGAGTTTGAACTTTTTTGACTTAATCCATTCTTTCGTATTGATCAAATTTCTTTTTGAGGGGAAGTTGGGGAAAAAACTCAATTTATGCTGACTTCAAACATATCAGCAGCAGAGTTCTAATGTATTCTGAGTGAACCAGTGTTATCTTTCCATACTTGGGAAGCTAACTTACACTTTTTATTGTAGCACTGAAGGATACTATTTCAGAATACATTGCCTTTGAAAAGAATGCAGAGCAATACTAAATGGAAATCTCAGAATATTTTGCTGCCATAAAAAGGGGGGTTGCATATGTGATGTCCTTGGTGCATAAAATGAATACAAAACGGGAAGAAAAGGTAGTATCATCTCATAAATACAACCTTATTAAGAACATTGTTGAACTAATTTGACTTGCGTTTCTATCAATGCTTAAAAAAAGTGAATGCATGGAAAATATTCAGGAAAGACTTGATCCTGTTTTACAGTCAGTCTCCTTAGTCATATCTTGGAAAAGGTTAAGAAGCAGATTAGATCACTTGATATTTACCCACG
Organism: Nycticryphes semicollaris; assembly: GCA_013400055.1. Classification (NCBI taxonomy): domain Eukaryota; kingdom Metazoa; phylum Chordata; class Aves; order Charadriiformes; family Rostratulidae; genus Nycticryphes; species Nycticryphes semicollaris. The sequence continues at coordinate 65,661 of VXBJ01002449.1, forward strand.
AGAGAGATTTCTGATGGACAGTTCTTTAATGTAAAAAAAATTTAATGAGCTCTCTTTCAGCTGGAAATTGGACAAATCCAGATAGGAAATAAGTCACAATTGTTAAATATGGCAATTAATAATTGAAAAAAATTACCTAGGATGTGAAGCATTCTGTGAATTTGCTGGGAAATTTTCATACTGTCATCAGCAGTACTTTGCACAGTGACCAGTAGTTTTAAATTTGGAGGGTAGGGGGGCAGGGGGTAGGATTGATGAAGGAACTGTGGGATCTTAGGCTTTTTAATTCTGAGAGAGACTGTGGACTCACTAGGAGGTGTTAAACAGCTAAAATATTTTTTCCAGATTGAGCACTCACAGTTAACATTGTTAGCCAAAAAAAGTGCTGATTTTTTTTTTTTAAATAACCTGATTACTTGCCGTTCCTATATGCAGAACTTCAGAAAACTTAAAAAAACAATGTTGTGATACCTAGCACTTCCTCAGTACCATGTATCAGATTATTTGAACTCATCCAAAAGGATTGTTTATGCACCTGCCTTTCATATATGTTGTGAGTGATAAGGCATGTCTGCAAAACTTGGCTCCTATAAAGTAATTTTCTTTTTTTCCCCCATGAAGATCTGTCTAAACTTGTTAAGATTTTGCCAGTTCTATGTACAGAGATTTTTGAGTATCACCAAAGGAATGTCTGTGGTAGCAGAGCTTCTGAGATGTTGCCATCTGGAGCAGGCCTGAGCAATTGCCATGACATGAGTTGGAATTCACAGAAAGGCATCTACACTGTCTTTGTAAATATTCATGGGTCAAGGCTTTGCCAAGACTGAAATAGGAAAGTATAGAAGTTGTTGCTCCATTCTTAATTATAGCACTTTCAGGTTTTAATTCATACACAAATTGCAAGTACAATTCATGCACAAAAGCCATTATTGGCTTTAACTATTGTTGTACAATAGTTAAAACACATTGATGTTAAAAACAATGTAAAGGGTAGCAGTGTCTCCAACCAACTGTTCATGAATTGTGGATGCAATCAAAGTTCATTAAATTCTTGCTTGCCACATAAAGGTCAGTTCTGACAGGGTTGGTTTGCTCACCCTTTCCTCTGATTCTGCTTTGTTTACTTAATTGCCTTACAGTTTCTGAAAGACAATGGTATCTGAAAGTAAGGAAGCGTTACATACTTAAAAAAATTGTTAGAATCATCCAGACTCTTCCAGCTTTGCATTTAATACACTGAGTTGTGTGGTGTTGTGGGGGTTTTTTTTGTTTTGTTTTTGTTTTTCTTTTTTTTTTTTAATTCAAGTGGCATTTCATTCCTGTTTCGTGATGATAATTTCTCTTTTTCTCATAGCATTTTAGTTCTGTCCAAATTTATGCCCAGGTACTTCTATTGACTTTCTGGCATCAAGCTTTGTAATGACTAGCTGGGCAGGGCGGGGGGAGTTGTGAGATGTAGGGTGCTGTTTCTAGCTTATTTAAATACTCATTTAAATTTGTGAAACAGTGTAAAATAGTTTATATATCGCTTAGATTTCCAATAATCTGCTGTAACTTAGGTTCTCTACTAAACTTCCATAACTGGTATCATCATGTCTCCTACTTCAGATAAAATATTGCATGTTTTAACAGTTGACTTAATTTTTTGTCATCTCTGCTCCTGTTCCAGGTACAGGACAAGTTTCGTTTGGACCTGTCTGATGAAGAAGCTGTACATTATATGCAGAGTCTAATTGATGAGAGTGTCCATGCCCTCTTTGCAGCTGTGGTGGAGCAGATACACAAGTTTGCACAGGTGAGATATTTCCTCAGTGGCTGTTGGCAGTGAAAGCCGAGTAAGGTGAGAGGTTTCAGGTGGTAAGTTCAAGACTTAACTTCATTGTTTATGATGTTTTCCATTTTCCAACTAGTTAAAAGTGTGCTCTTGCTGGTGGTACTGGAGAGCAAGCTCTTAGTGATCCTAAAAAAAATTCTTTAGAACCCCTCAGCAAACATAACATGTTAAGTGAGATGTAATTGGTTGTTTTACCAAGGCTACGGAACTGCAAATTGGAAAGCTGGAGTACTGAGGGCTTTCATTTCCAAAATAAATGAGTACAGACAAACTTCATTTATTTCTTACCTTGCTAGACTTCCTTAACTGTGCATTCCAGCTAGTTATTTTGATGATTAACAGGCACAGCAGCTTGCACAGAAGGGGGCAGGAGCTCTGCTCATAACAGTATTCAGTCCTCTGCAGTGCTGACCACAGAACATGGTCCCCTGCAGCTGTGTGCGCTGCTGTCCCCTGTGTCAGAGGCCTGAGCACAGATGGACATCCTGAGGAGTAATGCAGTTTTTCACGTTTGGGGCTGTAAAGAATGATAAGGATCTTTTGCTGGAGCAGTGGGAATTGGGCTCCTTGCTTGCAGGAAGCGTCTATGTCACCAGGCGAAGGAGATGTGGGAGGAGGTTGGCAAACTGCACACTGTTAGAGTTGATCAGAAAGGGATTGACTGGATTTTCCCCAAGACCTTTGAGACAGAAGAGCATGAACTTCCAGCTGCACTAAAGAGGATCAAGAATATATTGTGCGGATTGAGTTAGGAAGTAGAGACTTAGAGGATGGTGACAGCTGGAACCTTGCAATTTCTAGTTTTAGGAGGAATGGCTTCTGCCCTACCTGCAGGTCTGCACCCGCAGAGTAGATTCAAGGTGACTGGGAGTAGTCAGCATGGATTTATAAAGGGGAAATCACGCCTGACCAGCCTGATAGCTGCTTTAGATAAATAGCTCAGTGGACTGGGTGAGAGCTGTTAAATACTTTGTCTTGACTTTCGCAAGGCTTTGACACTGTCTTCCATAATATCTTCAGAAACAAACTGAAGCAATATAGACTAGAGACTTTGATGCTGATGTGGATTGGGAACTGGCTGATGTGCTGGGATTAGAAGGTTGTGATCAGTGGCACAAACTCCGTCTGGAGGCCAGTCACTAGTAGTATACTGCATGAGTGGGTACTGAGGCCAAAATTGTTTAACAGCTTCATTAAAGACCTGCATGATGAGATGAAGTACACCCACAGCAAATTTGCAGACAAAACAAAATTGGAAGTAGCAGATACACAAGAAGCATCTGCTGCAATTCACAGAGACCTTGACAGGCTGGAGAAATGACCACATAGGTACCTCATGAAATTCACCAAAAGGAAGTACCAAGTACTGAATTTGGTGCAAACTACTCCCAGCAAACTACAGGCACGGGTAAAAGGGGCAGGTGATAAGGTGGGAAGCAGCTTTTCAGAGAAAGCCATTAAGATTCCGGTGGCCAAGTTTCACGTGATGAAGACCACTAATAGTGGTCCACAGTTTGATGTCAGGATTGAGATGACAAGTGGTGTCCCTCAGGGTTCCGTACTGGGATCAGTACTGTTCAATATCTTTACCAACGACACAGACATGGGATTGAGCGCACCCTTAGCAAGTTGGAGGATGACACCAAGTTGAGTGGTGTGGTTGAACGTGCCTGAAGGATGGGGTGCCATCCAGAGGGACCAGGAACAAGCTCACACATTGGGCCTGTGCGAACCTCATAAGGTTCCACAAGGCCAAATGCAGGGTCCTGCACTGAGGTCAGGGTAACCCCAGGTATCAATACAGGCTGAGGGATGACGGGGTTAGGAGCAGCGCTGCTGAGAAGGACTTGGAGGTGTTGGTGGATGAAAGTCTGGGCATGACATGACACTGTGCGCTCACAGCCCAAAGCACAAGCAGCATCCTGGGCTGCATCAAAAGAAGTATGTCCCGCAGGGCAAGGAAGATGATTTTGCCCCTCTACTCCTGTCCTGGTGACATATACCACACGTATGTGTCCTGTCTTACTACAAGCCACAGCAGGACAATAAAATGTTTAATTCTCATGTTGAATAAAACTGTATTCACAAAAACATTTCTCCTTTGAATTAGCTTTTTTTTTTCCCTTAAAGCCGTCTGACACGTTTAGTTTGTGTTTATCAAGAATTTATGATGTGACACTGTTTGCCTTGAGTGTTAGACTCATGACAAGAACTAGAGTTGAGAGGGAAAATGAATCTCATCTGAAAAACTAGTCATTATCCCAGTTTGTTTTTTTTTTTATTGATTCTTTCTTCAAAAGACTGATCAAGTTCTGATAGAAACTGAGAACTATTTTTATGGCTATCCATTTTGCTAAAGGTCCTTCAACTAATCTGTTGTTTCCTGGAAATTTAATTTTTATTTTGAAGAAATGGAACTGTAGTGCAGGGTAAGAAGCAAAAGTGTCATTTCCATCAGCATATCTATTTAATAAAGGTGATCTTTTACGTGATGTGAAAAAAAGGAGTAGTAGTATATGGAAATGTTGCAAAATTTGTTGTCATTCATTATGGATTACTTTGATCATAGGGTGGAGGACAGTAATTTCACAAGACAAAGTGAAAAATGCCTAGCATCTACCTTGAGGTTAAAAAAAAAACAAAGCCATTACAGAGCTTCAAGATTAAAATTTTAAGTGCATCCAATATGTGTGTAGACCTTTCTTTTAATCACATACTGACAGTCACTTTTTAAAAGACATGTATTTTTACTTCATTGGTTTTAGGTGACTGCCAGACTCTCCTAGATAATTGTTACTGCATTTGTGAAGCTGTGTTAGTAAGTCAGAGTTTACAGGTTTGATTTAGGTGACCTTTTCTTTTTCCATTCAGACTTGTTCTTGCTTGACCTTTCTTCAGCACTTGCAACTGCTTTTAAAATCACAGGACAGATTTGTTCAGAATATTTAAAAGTACTCAAGAGTTTGAACCCCAGGCTTCTACCTCCTAGGAATGGTGTTCTCAGCAAAGGCTGACATGTATGTACGGCAGCAGCCAACAACTGCATCTTCCATTTATACTTTGGGATTTAAAAAATAAGCCCACAGAGTGTATGTCTTGCGCTTTGCCTACCAGATAAGCAGACATGACAGCCACTAACGCAGGCCTGATCCAGTTGTCTCATTTTGGGCTTTTTTTAACACTCCAGCTGGCTGATGCTGGGTTCCATCACAGAGACGCTTGGGCTGTTTTTCCTGAGGCCTTGAACTCTCCTCATGAGCTGCTGCAGAGTTTGCTACCTTTGAGCTTTTAGCTTCCCTTTCTGTTCCACATATCTAAAATGAAGACAGTAGTGGTTTGCCTTAAGTGCTTAAGGCATCTTTGGGCTTCATGTGATGTTGGATTCTTCTGCTAGTTTTGGAGTTCCAGGGTAAGAAGCAAATTTATTGCCTCCATTCATGTTCTAAAAGTATTTCCCCCTGCAAGAATATGGGATGCTTGTAAATGTGAGGAGGATACAAAAAGAACAGTCAAAAATTAATCAGCAGCTGACAAGTCTTAAGAATCTTAAGGTCTATTTATAATTTTTTAAATGTAGGAAAAAAATCCATCGAAATTAAATGTAATTTATGTCTCTTTACATTATAAAGTAAGATAGGACACTTTTTAATGATATTTAGTACTTCATTAGTCAAAATCATTATCTTTCCTTTTTGTCTGAGGCAGTCTTAAGAATTTGCTGCTGGAGTCTACACAGTCTGTAAATCGTTGAACAAATGAACAATTAATGTGTCATTGAATTTTCTGTAAAGGGGCCATCTTCCACAATGGACAGTTGAAGCTTTCAATTTGTTCATGTATAATGCTCATTGAATTGTGAATTGCCAGTGGCCTTGCTCTTAATAGTAACATAAGTTGTCTTAAAAAACAAAACAAGAAAACAAAAAACCAAACAAAATTCAAAAAATCTACTACATGTGTATTATGAGACATGCTTCCACAGCAGATTTTGGCCTAACGCCACACAATTTTTCATTTTAAATGTCCTTCAGCATGCTTTTTTTGTTTACCAATAGATACTTATTTTCTTACTGCCTCCAAAATAGTCCGACAAAGAATCTGTTCTATCCACTGCAGCAGTTGAGAGCTTTTAATAAGGTTGATTATAGTAACTGTTGCGTATCAGCATTCTATATGTCACTCTGTAGTAAGTAAAGCTCTTGGATAAAGCCATCTTGATATTTTGGCATCAGCCTGGTATTGTTCTTTTGTAATAATATTGTAAATTGAGTTCAGTTCAGAGCTGTATGATGAAGTCTTTCATTTAGTCTCTAATGCATCTTTAATCTATTATCAGACATTTTACAGACATTTTTATGTAGTGCTTGTCTCCTTAGTGGTTATCAAAAAACTGTTGTCTCAAAAGTAAATAAATTTAACATTTAGAAGAAGATAATGGCATGGTACAATGGTGCTTAAGAGGAGAAAAAGTGCATGCTAATTTTAGTTGATACCGGTGAAGACCAGATAGCCATTTCTCCCCAGAGAGTCATTTTCATTTTAGCAGCACTATTTATTTCTGCAGATGAAGGAAACAATCTCCAGTTGACGTGACTAATTTCACATTTTATTTCCCTTGTAAATTTGTAAGTCAAGTCAATTGTATTCTGAGCTTGTGTTAAGCAGTGGTTAAAAAAAAGTGAAAGCTTGGGAGGGTGAGGAGTGCTTCCCCCTAAAATATAGGTGTACAATTTGGGATTGTTCTCTGTTTAGGAACAAACTCAAATGAAGCTGTAAAAATTAAATGCCATAAGGATACCCAGTGCTGCTGCATCCCAGAATGCAGCTTTGGTTCCTTTCCCTCAGGACAGGGCTTCTGTGTTCAAACAGGGAACATTTACCAGCAAGATTGGGTAGACTGGATGGAATTGTTTGTCAAAAGGCAGATGCCGTTGGTTTCCAAGCTGTTTGTTTTCCTGAAGGGTTGTGAAAATTGCCTGCCTTTAGGCATTTCACCATGCTTTTAAACATAGAGTTCAATTTACGTGTAACTTTTGTCTTTGAGAGTAAACCAGGTTGAATAAATGCTGTGCTATAATTGAGGTTTTTTCATTTGTTTTCTTTTAGTATTGGAGAAAATAAGCCTTTTGCCTACCTGTGGTGGAAACAAGCAAATGCCCGAGAAAGAGACTTTCTCAAGCCCTTGTGGACTTCACCAAACAGTTTTGGAAGGCAAAAGCTGCAGGTTTGGTAGCATGGAGATTTCTGAACTCAGGAGGTGGAGAAGCATTTTTGACTCTCTGTGCTCTGAAGGTTTGAAAACAACCTTTCTTTTTTTTTTTTTTTT
>VXBJ01002449.1:110232-120753 GCA_013400055.1 Nycticryphes semicollaris
TCATTTCTGTTGTTACTATTAGCAGGATAAATAGGGTCTGAAGCAGTTAAAACTGCCTTTACTGCCATTCAGTGAAAGGCAGACAAGAGAATTTGGGGGTAAATCATAACTGTTATTTTTTAGTCATCTGCAAACGGCCAGTTCTGGAGTCAAGGGCATGGTATGTACTCCTCTACATACCATCTTTCAAGCTACCTAGGACTTGCCCAAATTTTATTCAACATCAGGTTTTCCAGCTAGTGTCTACAACCATGTCTCAGAATAAATTCAGGGAGAACTATTTTTTTTTTTTAATTAAATATTTCCTTTTCACACAGACGAAGACAAACCTCATTCTTATATTTTCTTACTGAAAACTCATAGTTACTCAGCTGTTGTCAAAAAGAGGCTGAAGTGCCAGTGGGCAAGTAACTCTGGTATCAGAAGTTGTACATGTTGAGTCTGAAAAATATCACACTCACAAAAGAGATTTTGGGAAGCACATTTCTGTACCCCTTACCTAGTTAGAGGGTGACCCGCGGCTGTCTCTCTCATCTGCTGTCCTTCAGAGATATTGCGCCTTCTCCTTCCCATGATGGCTGAGGCTGAGAAGTATTTTCTCTGTCATGACTGTCACTCAGTGTGAAAATTTAGTCTGCGGGAAAGAAAAAGCATGTCACCCAATAATATAAACATACAGAAAAGACCATGGACTAAACCCTCAGTTCTAGTTTATCTATTTTTTTCAGATCTTGATACTGCAGCTTGGTTATTCTTCTAAGTGTGTTTTTGATGACTGTTTCTGGACTTAGTAACTTCCCAGCAAAACGGAGAATTTAACAACCATAATTTTATTAAGGAGTCCTGCTTCTATTTGATAGCTTCTGCTAGGAAAACAGCTTTACAAGATTAGTGTCCCTCTGAGCAATTAAGTAGCAGGGTCCCCTAATCTCTAAAGTCATACACAAAACAAATACAGTAGTAGATGATGTTTCTCTGGGATCATAACAATTATTTATTGCTTTTAATAAGCCTGAGTTTGCTTGGATCTGTCAGGATATCCTTCTGTACTAGTGTCAACGGGAGTAATTCTAACAGTCAGTGGAGCTGATAAGGTGAAATCAGACTTACGACCAATGTACTTTTTATTTTTCTTGCATGACAAAGGAAACAGCCTAGAAAAACTCCAGGGAACTTCAAACCCTATGGTTTTCTAGTTCTTTCATAAAACCCTATTGTTTTAGAGTTTCACCTTTATAAAGCTCCTGTCACTTTTTCACATCTAGTAAAGCAGTTTTATAGTGAACTTGCACTTTTTGAAGTATTACAAGACAGAAAACCACTCATGCTGATCTTATTTCATGGTTTTATTTTGAATTTTATCACCTGTGGCATAGGTCAGTGTGCAGTTGGAATCAGGAGGGCGGGCAAGAGATAGAAAGACTGTTTCCCTCTTGCACAAGTTACACTTGGTGCCCCTAAGAAGTTGGACTATGTCATTAGTTTTAGTTTATCATACGTTGCTGTATTTGGTCAGGAGGGCGGTTTTGTAGCATGAGAGTCCCAGGATGGGCACAGCCACTCCAATAATTTCTGGAAGTATAAATGTGAGGAAGTGTAGTCTGAGTGATGCAGAGGGTTACAAATACATGTGTTGGAAACTAACGATCTTCCCTCCATATTTTCAGGCAGGCAAGAGGACTCCAGCCCTGTGTGGCTTTGCCCTGGGTGCTTGCACAGCTAGCTGTATCCAGTTTTACTTGATCAAGATACTGTTTGGGCAGGAAAAGTGCTTGCAGTTGTTCAGGCTTGATCGTGTTTGCCTCTAGGAGCCACTTGATGGCAGTCATTAGTGTGAAAAAATTGCGGGTACACCTATATGTGTTTGCATATGTTTATAATATACATAGTGTAAATAATTTCTAGGATCAACAACAGTCTATTCACTGCTTCACTGTGCTCATACACATGTTTTTCCATATATTTTCCTAGGTTTCTGTAGCCTTTATGGAGCATTCACCAGCTTCTCAGAGCTCTTCACCAAAAGCCAATTCATCACACACTCTGGATGGAGCCAGGCTGTTCTTGAAAAGTGGAAGTATAGTTTGAAAACATATTTTCACAGCTATCATGATAAATTCTAGTCATGATACAGCCTTCAAAACTTGTAAGTTTTACTTGCATGACACTTGGATAGTACTTGAATGCAGTGCACATACTCCCATGCAAAATGTGTTCTCCTGGAAACGTGTGTGCAGAAGGAAACGACCATTATGTACCAGCACAGCCTTCTCATGATAATCATTAAGGGACAGATTATGAGGGAGAGGGGATTTCTCACTGAATAATCATTATAGCTCCAGCCTCTCAGTCCTGAATTTCAAGGGAAAGCTACCCTACACTACACTCCCTCCAAAAAGTGCCACCCAAAATCCTTCAGAAAATGAGTCTATGAACTAGAATTCAAAACTGCACTGGATACTGAAAATCCTGGACCCAGTAGAGACACTGGTTTCAGATCTGTTTCAGTTTTTTCCTTCCTTCTCTTGCCACCTCCTGCCTTTCCCATAGGTGATAAATCACTTGGCTCTGCTCTCTACATAGGAGACAATAACCTCATCACCTTTTTCCCTGTGTACGCTTATTTTTGCTTTACGGATACCAGCAGCATTTTCTCTCAGATGACTTAACTAATTATCACATCAAGTTAAACTCATAACAATTGTTCTTAACCTGAATTTGACACTGATAATTGCTTCTTCTCTTTCAGACCAAAAGAAGAGGTGTGTCAGAAAGCTTGACTATTTTTCCATCTATAGCAGAGATTACTTCTTCCTAAACCCTCACTGGCCCTTAGAAACACACAAAAGCTCTAGGACTGTTCTTCTAAGGCCCATGTTTCATGCCCTGAGGATTATGGCAAGCATTTTAAATGCAATTACTTGATGCTGCGATTTCAAATGAATAAATTACCTTTGCCTGTTCAAGTCTGGACCAAATCCTGATGAAGGGAACAAAGACCTTTGTTCCATGGTGGCTCTGCTGACCCCATCTGGAGCCCTGATGCTGGGGCTGTGAGGCTAAACAGTTAAATAGTGCCTGGGGGGCAGCAGGCTGTAGATGTGACTCACTCCTGCCTGAGAACTAGACTGGCCTTTGGTATTTGCAAAGAGAGAGTGAACTCTTTCCCTGTGCTGCAAATTAATCCCTTTCCACCACAGGCTTTTCATGTATTATTTGGAGTGGGAAGGAAAGTTTTAGATTGTTATTGTTGTTGTTGCTGTTAGAGGCAACTGATGGTAAACAGGAATCTGCAGAGGGTCAGGTGAAGGAACCCAAGAATTCTAGTAATCAGTGAAAATGGAGGACACTGAACTGGTTACTCTTGAGACCATCAAAGGAGAATGACTAGTCTATCATCCCTCCTGCAAACCCCACCAGAGGGAGGTGACCAATTATATTTTCCACAGAAGCCTTTCAGTCCGAAGGGTACAGGAACCTGGGTTGCCTGTAAGGGTATAGGACCTATCATAAAGTCTGTGGAGAAGAGAATTTGAGGACTAAGTGAAATTTAGGTTGACATGTTTTAAGAGGATTATGGCCATGATATACTAATTGGATGTCTGAGAGAATGACCAAAAGTGGAGAAACAGACATGCAAGGGAGATTGAGAGGAACAAAGCACAGGAAAATAAAATAAAAAGGGGGTAACCCCCACGGCAGAGGCATTGGACCTAGATGGTCTTCAAGGTCCCTTCCAACCTAAATCCTTCTATGATTCTGTGAATATATAAAAGGGGCTAGTCAGGCGTGGACATGTGACTGAGCAGCACCCTTGCCCTGTGCTTGTCCTCTGGCCTTATCAAATGCTATTTGTGATTGTGTTTTGTATGGGCATGCTCTCAGAGCATCTGTGTGACACTAGGCAATTTCAGGCTGGACTAGCCAACAGCAAAATAAGAGGTCTGAGTACAGAACCTGATGAGGGACTATGAGACTCAGGGGCTTGAGGTGTCAAGCAGGATAATGCGGTAGCCCAGCTTGCTGGGGCTGGGGCTGCAGAAACTCCCTTGTGTCCCATAGCCCACCAAGTCAGTAACCTCTTAGCAACTGAGAGGTTTAATTTCTCATCCGTAATTCCCTCCCTGCTTTTTTAAGGAAGAAAAATTATGGAAGCGAGACACTTCTAGAAAAGTGATGTCTTTCAGGCTGAACAGCTTAGTTAACTGTGAGATGGCCTCTCTGAAACCTCACTGCTCTATCCCACCCATCCTGGAGAGAAATTTGCCTCTGCATGAGAAGTTTACTGAGAAGTTTATGTGAGGATGTATGCTGTGATTTCTGTCAAGTTTAATGGTGTTTAAATATAACTGTTCCAATAGTAGGATGCTGCTCAGTGAATTTTATGTTAAGGGTTTCTACTAAATCCATATAAACAGAAGTATTTGCAATCTCTGCAATCGCTATAGCTGTCTTTCATGTCATCAGCTTAAATACCAGCAAGATTAAAAGTGCTGTAGAGCTGAAGAATAGAAAAAAATCCATGTGAGCTCAATTGTTTGGGCAGAGGGCTGGTCCAAGCTCCATGAAGGGACTTGAAAAATTCAGCTCAAGCCCTTTCTGATGAAAAGCTGGGCAAGCTCATACATATTAGGTGCACAGAAAACTTTATGTTGAACTGCCATGAATGGCAGATACTTCAATATGGAGAAGCTCCATCTCCATGGCATCTAAGTTTTTGTCCATTTCCCAACACCTACAGTTTTCCTCTGGCCCTGATCAGGATGTGTTGTGTCTGAGCTCTGTTGAGAGTCACTGGTGGTGTCCCTCCACAAGCACAGCCTGGGGTGGTTGTTCTTTGCATCCTTTCTGTATATCTCAGGATGCCAGACAGCACCCTGGGCACATAAAGAGCAATTGGAGAATGGACTTGATCTCATTAACATAAACTTACATGATGTATCTGAATAACCTCCCTAAATAAGTATTTCAGGGTTTGGCTAAAATGTTTCCATAATGGCATTTTTTCTGAAATTCAGGAATGTCTATGGGACTTCTAGATGAAAAAGGTTTTTGTTTAGTTTTGGGTTTTTATTCTTATTTCTAAGAAAAATAACTCATAACTCTCTAGCAAAGGTGCAGGTTTACAACATACCTTGTTTATAGTCTCTTTTAGCACCTTTTGGGAAATTAACTATTTCAGGGAACCCTAACCTGTACTAACAAAAGGAACTAGACCTGAAGCCAGCTCTAGCCAAAACAAGCAATTTCAATGTTTTTTGAGATCCTGATTGTACATTCAGAGTTCTTCAGAAAGAGCTGCCCAAAGTCAACACCCTGGTACCAATTTGTAGATATACAGCTATGATTAATTTTAAATGGGAACCTAAGTCATAATTCTGATGTCTTTATTTAGACGCAAATGCAAACATTTAAAAAACGCTGAACACAAACCAGCTTGTATACAAATCAGCAATCAGCAGCTCCAAAAATACATCACTTCTCTCTCTACAGAGCCATGCTATTCTTCCCCCTGCTATACTTGTTTTTCAGACAGGGAAAGTAAATTGCACTTATTAGGACCCTGTCACATATGTACCTCATGAAAGCCTAGAGCTATAGACTACAGGAGTAGATAAAGGGAACAGGAAATTTCAGGCAATCAAGCAGTAGAAGGATAGTCCAGAGTAATCGACTGGCCACCCTCCTGCACATACTTCACCTTTACGCATCACTTAATGTACAGCACAGCTGGGATTTATAATAAAATCTCAGAAACTGTATTGCAGATGTTAGATGAGGTGGCAGGAGAGGTGCAGTAGAGTCTGTATCGCAGTAGAGTCTGTCAGTTTAAAATCTGAGATTGCAACAGGGAGTGGGTGATATCCCCAGGGAGGAAGAAGGGAGTTTCTACCAGTTTTATCTAAGGAAAGTTTTCTGCTGTAAATCTGATGCCTGGTTCAGCTCCGAGAGCAGAAGAAAGAGACACGAACCAGTCAGCAGAAAGTTCTGGACATCGCATAACCTTGTAGCTCTGTAATACAGCACTGCCATGGCTAGGGATAGGCTATGGGCTGAGTTTATGCAACTGCAAGACAGAAGCTTGTCCAACCAAGTGTGTTCGAGCTTTTCTTGACCTGCCTGCAGCTTTGTTTTACTTGGTTCAGCTGCAATGGCAATTTTTATAAATTATGTTCATGGCTAGTATGTTTCACTTTTGGCTATTATGGTGCCACCGTGGTTTTATGCGAAAGGTGAGTGTGACAGCAGGAAAAAGGCTAAAAAACTAAGAAGTGTTCATTTAATAACTTTTATTTTATATTATTATTANCTAGTTACCACTGAATGAAGTTGTAGTTGAGTTTGTGCTTCAGGTTTGTTTGTCTGGCTTCTCTTTTGTATTGCACTTTGTCTTGTCATCTTTTTGTTATTATTTTTTCCAGATAACAATTAAATTAAATTTGAAGAGAAGATAGAAGATGGGAGGAGAGGAAAAAAAAATACTACTATAAACATCATTTATGTGAGAGAAGGTGTAAAATAAACAAATGTAATAAAAAGGGTAGAATCTTTCAAAAATTACTGAGGTAATTTGTAAAAATATTTGTTTTCCCTTTTCTTTTTATTTTAAAATAATGAGTGACTAAATGTATTCTGTTTATCCCAAGTAGTAAACATGGAGGCATACCTGTTGGAAAAAAAAAAAAAACAAATCCAGGGATCTAATCTGATGGCTGATCTGATTAGGTCAGCCAAACTTTATCTAAAAACCCTGTGCCTTCAGAACATGTCGTGATTTCACCATTACTCAGAGTCTGGGTTAATTTCATCTATTTCTGTTTCTTCTGGGAATTTAGCAATGCCCTTTGTAGCAAGGCTGTTTTCATCTCAGTGGTGTTGCTATATACATATTGGCCTTTGATAATACAGTCTTGTTTCCTGGATGGTCTGCATCCATTTGAGGGGAATGTTCTGATTTAATTACAGACTGTGACTGTACATACCCCAGGTGGTTGTGTCCAAAACCACAGAGCTCTCAGCTTCCCTCGTGCCTCCCAAACTGAAGCAGATTGTTTTTCAAGTTTACAGGTAGAAGTGGAATTCCCAGTTGTACAGCCTTATTCACAGTAATCTTTTTGTCAAGAAATATCTGGTGGCTAACTCCGAGCAGAGGTAAGGAGAGGCTGCGCCCCTGCAGTACTTCCCCTGAAGGTATGGAAGATGTCTGCTGGTACCTGGGAGCCACACAAAGTGTGTCTCATTTCCCTCATGGGGGAGAGAAAAAAAAAAAAAGAAAAAGGAAAAATCAATATATAGAAATTAATGTGCCTTTGTGAAGATTCAAAACAGATGGGGAAAAGGTCAAGGATTCTTTGTTGCTAAGTGCGTTTCTATGACAACTGCAGTGTGTATGTTATGAGTGAGCAATCATTTGTTCCAGCTGCTGGATCATTAAAGGGGCAGCATTTCCCGCAGCACTGGGAACGTTATTCATGGCTTATTTACTTTTTCCTTACCCCTCTTTAAAGCAAGGTCCAACAGGTGAGACTCAGCGAGTACATGAAAGCTTCAGTGAATCGCAGCACGCTACACCATGGGTCTGGACGAGTCTGGATTGCATAGCGTGTGCCTTAGAGGGTGCTGGGGGAGTTTAGCAAAGAGATTAAGGAGAATAATTTATATCCAATCATGCAATTAAATCTGTACACTCATGATGAGATATTGTATGGTTCTATGATGCTGGGCTATGGGCTATGGGCTATGACGTTGGGTGTGTTTCTGTAGAATTTATGGCATAACTGGAGAGACTCATGTGACTTGGCTTTCCACTCATGTGTAACATGGGAATAATACTATGTACAAAGACTTATAAAACAGCTGAAAATCACCTCAGAAGAAGGTAATTAACTGGAATGATGGTAGAAAAAGAGTTCTTTCTTCTCACATTGAAATAAGAGCTGTCATCATGGCCTTGTCCATTGCTTCAACAGCATGGGAATCTGGTTCAGGAAGCAAAGATTTTATTATTCATAGAAGTAAAATTTGTGAAACCTTTCCATTTACCTCATTTTACTATTTCTTTGTTTCCCTAATGTTTTCATTAAAAAAAAAAAAAAAAACTAAACCCAAAAAAAAAACAAAAAAAAACCCCAAAAAACACAACACAAACAACCCAAAACCATCAACAACAAAAAAAACAACACTAGAACAGAGTTGATATATGGCCATTATCCAATGCCAGGGATACTGAAGAACAGGTCATTGTTTTGTGAATTATGTATCTGGAAAAGGTCTGTGTCTCTGAGCTCTGAGCCTAGGAGTCACTTCTGGTGGTACATATAGCCCTTCACCTTCTTTACACTGGAATGCAACACTTCAGCTACGAGCTTCAACACCTTTGTTATGACAACAGGCTGAGAGAGCTGGAGTTGTTCAGCCTGGAGAAGAGGAGGCTCCGGGGAGACCTAAGAACAGCCTTCCAGTACCTGAAGGGGACCTACAGGAAGGCTGGGGAGAGCCTGTTTGCAAAGGCCTGCAGTGACAGGGTGAGGGAAAATGGCTTCAAGCTGGAGAAGAGCAGATTTAGACTGGATAGTAGGTGTAGGGTCCTTTACTATGAGGGTGGTTGAACTCTGGAACAGGTTGCCCAGGGAGGTGGTTGAAGCCCCTTCCCTGGAGATATTCAAGGGGAGGCTCAACGAGGCCCTGGGCAATCTGGTCTAGTTGGGGGTGTTGATTGCAGGGAGGTTGGACTAGATGATCCTAGAGATCCCTTCTAGTCTGGACCATTCTATGATTCTATGATTCAGCTAACAGCCAGAAAACACCTAACTCTCTATATGACACCTCTTTGGCTTCTGCATGCTTGTGTGGTTTGCCTTTCATCAATAGGGACTTTTTTTTTAATGTATCAGCACCTCTCTAGACTGATACCTTCTTTTTGATCTTGTCTGGGAATTAAAAAGTTTATGGCTTTATAAAATTTTCTTTGGAAAACTACTATGCAAACCCATTAATACTAACAGATTAAATTTAAGGGTGATGGATGTGAGGAAAAAGATTTATGCAAGAAGCATTAGGAAACTCTGAACCTGCATGTTGGTAGACATGGCAGACCAGTTGCCATCAAAACACTTGATGTAGCAGGAGAGAGAGAAGTTGTTGAGGAAAGTCTGAGGGAGCTGGGTCTCTTTAGCTTGGAGAAGAGGAGACAGAGGAGTGACCTCATTAATGTTTATAAATACATAAAGGGTGAGTGTCAGGAGGATGGAGCCAGGCTCTTCTGAGTGACGGCCTATGATAGGACAAGGGGCAATGGGTACAAGTTGGAACACAAGAGGTTCCACTTAAATATAAGGAAAAACTTTTTCACGGTGAGGGTAACAGAACACTGGAACAGGCTGCCCAGAGAGGTGGTGGAGTCTCCTTCTCTGGAGACATTCCAAACCCGTCTGGACATGTTCCTGTGTGACCTGCTCTAGGTGTTCCTTCTTCGGCAGGGGAATTGGACTAGATGATCTTTCAAGGTCCATTCCAGTCCCTGATATTCTGTGATTCTGTGATTCTGTGACTTGCTTTGGCCAAGCAGCAGATTTGGTGTTATTAGGTGGGAAGTGGAAGTTGCAATAAAACCAGGCCTTTAGTATCAGAAAGCTGGACCATAATACAGGCTTAGATAACAGCTCTTTTTTCCTGTCTTCTGACAAATAGTCTTTCTTTTCTGCACAGATTTTTTTCCTCACACTTCCTTTGTTGCAGCTGGTGGAAGAACAAAGGCGTGTGGCTGCTCTGTGTTTTGGATCCCATCCATCTTGCTTCGCTTCACCATATGGACTGATAATGGTCTCCTCTATTCAGATCTTGTTTTGTTCTTTGAGAAATATGGGGAGGGAAGTATTTAATAAATTCCCTCAAGAGTGGCAGGAATGAGGCTAAGTGTCTTGGAAACTGAGCATCCCTCAGTGATTTAGCATCTACATGCCTGACTGTCTTTCTGGAAGCCTAGGTTCAGCTGCCCTCTGCATCACAGCTTTTTATACCTCAGTTTTGGCTTTTCACAGCCAGCCATAGTGCAAATTGCTCCATGCCATCTCAGATAATTCTGCTTGGTGAAAGAAGAGTTTATTCCCCACTTTTGCAGCCATAGCTTGGTGAAATAATGGCATATGTTAGTGGTTTCAGCTTGGTGTCTATGCTTTTAGATACAAATATCTGGACTCCCATCATCTGCAAACTGACTATAGACAGGGAAGTTTATCAGCACAATGTTGGATTGACATATCGTTCATATTCTGGGTAACTTGCATTTGGAGAATGGGAACTTGGAGAGGTAGGAAAAAAACAATCATGGGGGACATGTCTGTTGAGGGTGCAGCTGAGGGGGAACTGGAACAAGTTGTAATAAGGTACAGAAGTGGGATGAAAACCAATGGACTGCTACCTCAGTGCATCTCAGGTTAGCTATCTCAGGTTACCGACCCAAGAGGAATGGCAGAGTAAAGATGGCTGGAGGAAATGTGACTAAAATATCAGTTTTGGAAA
>VXBJ01002449.1:120771-161030 GCA_013400055.1 Nycticryphes semicollaris
TTGAAAAAAAAAAAAAAAAAAAAAAGCAGAGTTGAGAGAGTCTTCTGGAGGACGCTGATTTACAGAGCCTTGAAGGTAAAGGCAAGTCCCTGAGTCTTGTCATCTGCTGTCATAAGAAATAAGTCTCATTTTTGTGGGTATATACTCAAAAAGATGACAATTTATTATTTCAGCCAGTCATCCTCTACCTTAAGTATCTTATGTGGTACAGTTCTATGAAAGAAGCCAATCATATCCCTTTTTGGAGTCACTGGTTTTGATGGTTGTCTTCCTTCAAAAATCTTGGAAGAACTTTTAACTTTCTGTTCTTCCTTATACAAACACTAATCACACAAAACCCTGATTAGAGTATGTAAATGGTTTACCCATGCTATAATACCCAGATGCCTCACAAGTGGTGACCTCCTTCACCACTTTATGCTTTAGGGTGGAGACGCACAAAGCACAAAATCACATTTATGTTGTTTCCTCCCAGTAGACTAGATAGAGTTCAGCTAGCTGGTTATGAGTTTCTTGAGCCATACACAACCTATCCGTACTGTAGCACAGTTCCCAAGTTGCTAGGATTTAAGCTGTACACAAATGGAGGACAGAACATCAGGGATATCCTTTTCTGAAACATTATTTTTAATGGCAAAAAAAAATTAAGGCTTATAAAAAATCTATTTTCATTCTCTCACTGAGTTCTGCATTACAACCAGTTCTGAAAATGCAGCTGTTGACCACTGCTAAGAACCGCTGAAGCTCATACCCACTGTTTCACTCTATCACGTTTTGGCTCTGGTTGTCAGTCTGACCTGACCAAACACAGGTTGTAAAACTATTTCCTGACCTGCTGTGCTCACCTCCACAGACTTTAACAAGCCTGGATTTACCAAGGGATAGAAAAGACTCTCTTTACCCCTGTGCTGTTCTCGCTGCTGCCTGGCTTCCTCCTCCCTCCCCAGCCGGTCAGGGATTTAGGCTCTGATTTTCCTGTGCATCAGTGGTTTTCAGTGTCTTTTGTGTGAATATATGCGCACACTGCACCACATTGCAGATGCAGTGTTGCTTGTAGATTAACACGTTTGTGAGCCCTTTAGGAGAAAGTTTCCTTAGTGAAACTTATCTTCATCTAAAAGACTATTAGCTATGAAGAGAGCAGAAGAACAAAACACTAGTTAGAGCGATAATCAACATGTCTGAGGATGGAGCTAAGTACTGTGTTCACAGATGTGAATATTAATAAGCATTTGCAAGAAAACATCAGTAATTTTGCAAGGCATATGCTGTAAAATGAATTATTTTCCAGTTAAAAAAGAAAAAACATAACAAAAAAAAGCCCTTTGAAACAAAACCTCAGGATATATTAATCAAAACACAATAGAATACAAAATTATTATTTTTTTAAAAAAAATTGCTTTATTTTTTTAAAAAAAATTTGCTTTACTGCAGGGGCTCAGATAGAAAGATCTGATAGAAAGCCAAAAGAGCTGAATCTACCAGCCCATGGAGAAGGCACACTCACCTCTCCCCTGCAAGTTCCCTGGATGGCTCCAGTAGCTGCCAAAACAGTTACAAAAATTAATTAGGATAGCGGAGTTACAAGAGCTAGCTGTGGTAACAGCTAATTAATCCTGAAATGAGAGTGAACTGGACCACAATTCTTAGGGCTTTCAAGAGAGGCACTGCCATGAGGTGGTGGCTGAAGCTCCTGGGGATGCCAGGAGGAGCAAAACTTTTCACCAGGTTACTGCCAGGGCATCTGCCACTCCATCACGCTGGGAAGCTGTGTCTGTAACACTGGAGGATAGCCCTGCCTCTGGAAAAAGTGCCCAGCAGCGGGCCCAGAGGTACTGGGCAGTGTCAAGCTCCCAAAGTGTTAGGCAGCTCTTTCAGAAGAAGCCATCAGAGCAACTTCTCTAAGGATTGCACTGGCAGGTGGGAAAATTACAAGCCTCCAGCACAACTGGAAGGTAACCTAAGGCAATATAGTCTAAATGTCATAAAACCAGTCATGTTATTTGCCCTTAATCAGTTTTTGTGCTTTTTTTTTTTTTTTATTTTCTAGAAAGGGAGAAATATGAGAGCTGAAAAGATTTACAATATTTATTTTGTTAATTGCTTAAAATTTTTATTGATATTCAGCTCCAGGGTGTGCCTTTCCTGATTTACTGTGTACCATAGTTGAGAAATACTTTTCTTAAATTCAATAACTTCAAAACAGCTCTCTAATGGCAGGGTGTTTTCATTGCAATCAGTAATAAAAATCTCTTTAATTTAGGGGAATTGATAAACAAATGCTCTGTGTGTTTCCAATACTTTCCTTGAAGAATTTTCTAATTCTAGTTCCAAGCTTTTCCTTTTTTAAGAAAATAATATTACTGTAAGAAGCTCAAGTAAAGTTTCTCTGTTTTAGGACTTCTAGCAGAGAATTGAAGTATGCATAAGCTCAGAACAGCAGGTAGGAGAGAATCCATCTTAAATTAGGAATGATATCTCACTCTTCAAAATTAAAACCGGAAGTTGTTTACTTTTGAGCAGCTAATCACTTTTTGATTAATCCAAACACTCATTTTTTCAAGACATTCTGAAGGTTAATTGTGCATTTCTGAGCTAGAAAGTATCTAGAATAAAGTGCAGACTGTCACTGATACTTGTTAACCATTTAGCATGAATCTTTCAGTTGCTTAGAGAGAGCAATTTCTTATGAAAGCACTGCAATCATAATCCTTACCTACCTCTGCTGATGTCAGTACAATATTCAGCCCTCTAGAAGATTTTTTATTCTGCGTATTACTTCCTTTGTCTCGCAATTATCAGAGTTTTTTTTAACCTGAATATAAGTTCAGTGCAACTGCAAGTCACTAGGAAAAAAACCCAGGGCAGTGATGGATCCCACAGATATTTTCCTCACAACAGTTGAACTTTGTGCGTCAAAAATAAAATAAGCTAATGCCATGGTGGGTGTCTGGCTTATTTTGCAGGCTGAACCTCTAAGGATATAAATACGAAAAGCAGCAGTTTGCACTGATAGCACTGCTGACTTCAGTAATAGGCTTTCAAAGAGTGTCAGCAAGCATTTGCAGAGAAGGCGGCAATAAATTTGCTACAAATTCAATAACAAAAAAAGAAGAGGGAAAATGTTTGACATGGTCTAAATGTTGTTCATACTGAAGACGTTAAGAGTTAAAGCACTCTGGGGTAAGAACGTGTCTGTGAAGATCTGAGAAAGTAAATAATGAATAATAAAACACCATGATTGAATTGGGATACAGCTGACCCGAAAGGAAGATAGTATAGGCAAGCACTAAACCTTTTAAGAAAAGAACCTAAAAAAGCTCAATACTACCTTTGTTTCCACAAACTTGTGGGGTACCTCATGATTTCAATTGAAATGTATTAAAGTTGGTCTTTCTTTTAGCGTAATGAAAGAATGGAAAAAAATACCCATTCACATTATTAAAATAGTGGACACCCCAGTATTGATTGAAAAAAAATAATGAGGAATATAAAAATTGATCTTAACGAGTCTCAATAATAAAACAGATCTTATCAAGAAAATACAATGATTTTGTTATTTTTCTGAATCCCATATCAGAATATTGCAATAGATTTGAAATAGCTAATGTTACATTTTTATGTTAAGAGTCAGCATGTTAATGGGAGTAATGATATTCAATGTTTAAAAAGTCAATGTAATATGGTTCTTTCATTGACAAAGTTAAAACACATTTCAGAGAGACCAGTGGTATTAAGACACACAGCTCACCATGTGACTGTCAGGAGAGCTAGCTCTCCATTAACTGTTGTTTAAATATCTGCAACTTGTTTAAAGAGCTCGCTAATTAACCATCCAGCATGTTTTGACTTTCTCTGTACAACAGAAGCTAATGATTTCTCAAGTGTCAGTGGCTGAAGTCTTACAAGTTTAATGGAATGCATGTTATGCAACTTTTTTGCCGGTTTGACAAATTCAGGGGAAAGGCTATCACCAGAGATTTATTGCTACAATCGCTGGGAGGATGCAGGTGGTTGCCCAGTAGGCAGAAGAAGGTCGTCTACCACCAGCAGTATGACCAGGAGTTCTGGCAAGAGGGAGGTGGAGTTATACTCTGAGAATGAGAGGAAATTTCACTGCAAAACCTCCTTGGAAAAATGTTGACATTCAGGTTTGCTGAATTGTGTGCTGATATGGCAGACCAGGAGTCAGAGTAATAATAGTTGGAGACCTTCAAATGTTAGGGAAACTCTAGGAGAGTGTGGAACAGAAGGCTAAGGGCTTTTAGCAGGTTAAGTACCAAACAGGTCCTCAGGGGTTTTGTAAAAAATTGCCTGATCTTGACTTGATGGGCACTTTGGTCCCCCAAAAAGTCTATATCATACCTCATTATATCTTTGTGTGTATAAAGGCAAGTGTGTCCCACATGATACACTCAGTATTTGAGCACTAGCAACCTCGTCCTCTTCTGAAGCATTCTCAGCCTGCGACAGCAGCTAAAAGCAGCTCTAAAATAAATCAAGTATCTTAAGCGAGCACAGATTTCACTACATGAAGGAAAACTAGAGTTACCTGTGAGGCTTTCTCCTGTCTTATAAGTCATGGCATGTTTTCCACCTCTCCCTTGTAACACTCCAGCACTTTCTGAAGCAAATAGGAGGTTTCATTTTCATTCTCCTCAGCCAGAACTTGACCTTTATGTTGTGTGTTGCCTTTTGTCAGGCTGGTGTCCTTCCTTCCTTCTAATCCTATCACAGCAAAAGCTCAAGTTAATTTAATAGCAAGTAAAATGGTTAAACCCAGTTAACTTAATTGCAAAAAAAGGATAGTTTAGGGATTGCATTTTCATATTATTGTTTTTATGCAAGGAAGTCCCAGCTGGGATTTATACTCCTTACCAGGGTAGAAAACGATATTGTAAATAAGATGGCTGTGATTTTGTGGGTTGAATGTTTAGAACCAGATGCTTGTTTATGGCAGGTGTTTTGCAGCTGGGTCTGCAAGACAAGAGCTATTAGCATGAAGGAAAATGACCTTTTCTTGGCATAGTTTAGATCCCCATTTAGTGCAAACTGGCCTTTCACTGTTCTCAGTAAAACTATATATGTTTTAAATAAACTTATGCTTTGTCTCTGTTTATGTTACCTTTGAACAATATCATGAGGAAGTCTAAGAGTTTAATCACGGAGTCACGGAATTGTCAGAGTTGGAAGGGACCTCTAGGGATCATCTTGTCCAACTCCCCTGCTAAAGCAGGATTACTCAGAGCACATCACTCAGGACTTCATCCAGGTGGGGCTTGAAGGTCTTCAGAGAAGACGACTCCACACCCTCCCTGGGTGGCCTCTTCCAGGGCTCTGGCACCCTCACCAGAAAGTTTTCATATTTGAATGAAACTTCCTATGTTCCAGCTTGTGCCCATTGCCCCTTGTCCTGTCACTGGGAACCACTGAAAAGAGTCTGGCTCTAACTTCCTTCAACCCACCCTTTAGATATTTATAAGCATGAAGTAGGTCTCCCCTCAGCCTTCTCTTCTCCAGGCTAAAGAGTCCCAGCTCTCTCAGCCTTTCCTCATCAGGGAGATGCTCCAATCCCTCCATCATCTTTGTTGCCCTACGCTGGGCTCTCTCCGCTAGTTCCCTTGAACTGGGGAGCCCAGAACTGGATGCAGTATTTCAGTTGTGGCCTCACCAGTGCCAGTAGAGCGGGAGAATGAGGTCCCTTGAAGTACTGGCCATGCTCTTCCCTATGCAGCGCAGAATTCCATTGACCCTCTTGGTGACAAAGGACACATTGCTGGCTCATGAATAACTTACTACCTACCATGACCCCCATATCCTTCTCCTCACAGCTACTTTCTAGTTGGACTTCTGGGTTTGGTTTTGTTTGGTTTTTTCTTTCTTTTTTTTTTTTTTTTTCCTCTGCATGAGTTTGTACTGTTTCATGTGTAGCTAGAGAAGGAAAAGATCCTTAAATTCCAAATCAGTACAAATATTTCTGTTCCTACTATCCACATGAATATATTTTCATGGGTGGTTCAGTAACCCTTATACAAGGTGATCCATTNAAATGCCCCAAGTTCATGGACATTCCAGTGACTTGAGAATTCTTTTTTTCTTTGAAAAACAAGTACAAAAATCAGACAGTCAGAAAGCAAAAGCCTGACCCTTACCTTGTACCTCAGAAGAAACAGAACTGCAGGTGCAAATTTAACTCAGACGAAGACACTGGTGAGTTAAGAAGGTTGTTACATGCCTTATGTGTAGATTAAAGGTGCCTATCAGAGTTGTTGTTTCCAATATGCTTGGCATCATTGTAGTAACCCGTCAAAAACTCCCATTGTACCACTAATACAAAGGATTAAGCTGATGGTTTTTTACGCTTTAGGCTTTTTCAGCTGCTGTAACTGGTCACGTCGTTCGTTTTGTTATGGTCTTGCAATTTCATTTTGTTCCTTGGGTTTTGATTTTTTTTTTATTCCTGACGTTTTATTTGGGAATATTGCACTACTTTTAGAGTTTATTCAGCTGAAACAAGCATGAGCACAGTTTTGCCTTAACTTTTTTTAACATGGGATATCATCACCGTGTATTAAGGAGTGTGCAGGCAACTTGAAGTGCCCAGCTATTTCATTTCTGCTGTGTGCATAAGCTACTAGGAGCAAAAATGCTACTCTTCTAATTGCTTACTTTAGTGGGAAACACAGTCAGCTTCCATTAGCCTATTAAAGTGCCTGATAGCTAATTCTGATGTCTGCAGAACTCTTCAAAGAACAACTAGCAGTTCATTGATGTGCTAATACAAGCAAACAGATAACACCTTCTGTGATTTTAGATACAGCTGGAAGGCACAATTAACCACCTGTGTCCTCTTTAAGTGGCTGGTGCCCCAACCCTGACTTGGAGAAATAGCTTAGAACCTGATTATGCACCGAATGGAATTTGATAACTGAGGCATTACAAACAAAATGAGATGCTAGGTAAGTGTGAAAATACTATACCATCTTACTGCTTTTTGCTGATTTTAAGAAATATGACTTAGAACTATTTTCCTCTAATGAGCCCACAATTTGAGTAGAGTATATTGCTTCTGTTCCCGTTTCTCGATCCTGTTATGTTTTTGTTGGATTACAGCAAGGCAGAGTCAAGGTGATCTTTCTACAGACACTGTTGTTTGGACACATCTACGGGATAAAACATGACTGGCTGTTAAAGGCTGCTCTTTGGCCTGAGAAGAGGCAGTGGGTGACCATGGAAGAACCAGAAAAAATACCCTGGAGTTTAAAGATGCTGTATGTCAAATCACAAAGGAAAACTCACTATAGAGCTAAGAGAATTTACGATTCATCTACAGGATGTCGGGGGAAGGTTTGTAACAATGCTTGGGGCTCTTCTCCCTTGATGTTGCATGAACATATATTGGGAAGCTGAGACAGCCTCACAAAAATTATGGTGCTGAAATTACAAAATCGAAACCTCAGAACCTCTACTTTATGCATGAGGAACTGAAAAACAGTGATGACATGTAAATCCTTGTGTTTTCTTGGGTTTGGTCCTGAATTCAACATGAATGCTTAGATAGTCTGAGCTACTCATGTTCTGCTTTGGATGGGGCACAAGTAGAGGGAGCCTCAGAAAATGGAGAAGAGCAACTCCAGCTCTTGCTTTGCGTCTGCACACGATATAAATGTAATGAGCCTGACTCAGCTAGCTCTGAGGTGTTTGATCCAATCCCAAGATATGTGAGCTGTGCACCCCAAAAGAGCACAGATACAGCCAAAGAAACTAAATCACTCTTCTTAATATTTCAGAAGTCACCCTTTTGACTGGGAAATTTTCTTGTTGGGAAAGTATTTTGTTGCTTGATTGACTTTAAAGAGCAACTAACATGAGAGTTAGCTCCAGATTAAAAAGCCAATGTACACGTAGATGTCCACATGTAGCTCCTGTTATGATCCATGGAGATTTAGAGCTCAGTTGTTCATGCATAGGTATCCAGAGCTATCTGAGATATCTTCAGGTTTTGTCTATCTGACTTTCAAGTGCTGCTGAAAAATGGTGGGCCTTCCCACAGCCTCCATATGACAGCCACCGTCCTCCACAAACGTTTCATGTCACCAGAGATCTGTATATAGGTAGCTAAAGCTTGACTCCAGAGCCTAGTTTGTTGACTAGCTCAGCCTCCACTGACTGTACTAGGCAGATCTCCATTGACCTATGAGCATCCGCATTTGGGTGTCTTAATCTTGAAATTAATCTCACACAGATTAGAATCACTCTTTGAAAACAATGGGTAGTTTGTGAATTCATTAGCATCTTAGTGTTCAAAACAAAGGATTTTGAAAAATGGAATGTACTTTTTACTGTTTCATAAACCAAGCTGTATTTAATCACTCATGTGGATTTCAGTTTAAAGAATCATTGCTGGAGATACCCTAGCAATAATTCTCCTGCTAAAAAAGCAGCAGGGGAGCTGCTTTTGTCTTCTTAACCATTTTATGGCATAAGGTTATACCCACACTGTTTCTAAGGCCTAATTTGCCAGCTGTCCTCAATGTCTACTGTTATTTGGGCACTAGTGGTTAGCTTTCAGATGACCACCTGGTGCAAGTGGAGGGAAACCCTTAAATTTGCTTGATGAGTTGGACTGCTCTCTAGTGTATAGTTATCTGCAACGTAAATGGAGCTTCAGAAAGTAATGTCAAGGTTGTCAAAAATGGTTAGCTCCCTAAATTCCCACAACCGAGGATCTATTCCCATACCAGCTGACTACTTGATGGAAAGGACATAATTCTCAATCTTGAGTCTCTTCTTATTCCTTTTTTCTTAACCCAGAGCAGATCCGTAAGTGACCTGGAAGGTAAATAAAGGAGCTCTTACAATGCATATTTTCTTTTTGTAGACTATTCACCATGACTGCTAGCCACAAATGAGTGATTTGTGTCCATAAGAGATGACACAAAGCATAAAGGATTCTCTGTTTAACAATAATTCTGATCAAGATGTTAAAAGCTTATTCACTGTTTTGTGTCAAACCTTGGAAATAATTGGCCTTTATGAAGAGAAGGCCGTGCAAGAATGGTTGCCTAGGTGATTTCAGTGTCAAGTATGACCACCTCCATGGAGTTTAAATACCTTTTCTTTAAACGACAGGTGAATGTTTGCCATGTTAGTCCACTGCTCCAATAAGGTCAATCTTTGTTCTTGTCAATTTGTTGCCAAGTCATTCTGAAAGCAAGAGATATTGCTGCTTTGCAGAGCTGCATGGCTGACATGTGAACTGCTGTGTCCTCGGGGAAATGCCACAGATATCACAAAGAGAGGAGAAATGTGCAGTGCCTCCCAAAATCCTAGATGCCAGGGAGAAGAGAGAACAGTGATATTACCTAGCTCCATCTCTCTATTCATGCAAAATTTTTCGAGTCTATAGTCCAGGCTATTCCAGACTATATCAGTCTCCAGTCTAATTGCAAAGGCATGAACCTGAAGTCTCCACCTCTTCTCAGGGGGAAAAGTTTGCACAGACTCAGCTGTTAGGACACTGAGTGAATATACAATTTCAATTTGGAATAACAAGGAACAAGAAAGAAAGGAAAAAAAAAATTATACAGAGTTTTACTTTTTGAGTGTACTGAACTATTTTTGGAATATTTATAAGCGATTTAAAGAAAATACAAGTTACAGCTGTCCTCCATGCACCCGACTTGTGTGAACAAACTAACCTACAAAGTAACATGGGCCTCTTCAGCTATTAACTTACAGTGAATTCATTTTCTTTGGACTCTCTGAGCACCAAGATGCAGATGGATATAAAAACATGAAGGATGCTAAGATGATGCTTATAATTGGGGTTGACCAGGAACACAGAAAGATCTAATTTAAACTTTTCTTGGACCACCGGGAGAGAGGGAAGGATGAAAAAGATCTTCACAGGGACTGTTGAGGAAAAAAAAAACAACCAACCAAACAAACAAAAACCAACCTAACAGAAAATGCCAAAGAAGAGCGATAAAACAACAAAAACAACAAAAGAAACAAAACAAAATGAAAGAAACAAAACAAAAAAGAAACCAAACAAAAAACAAAACCCTAAATGAATACCAACCTGTGGATTGAAAAAAGAGATTGAGGAGAGAGAACAGCTACTAATATTTCTTCAGGAAGGGGTTGTTAAAGCAACAGTAAAGAAAGATTCAGTGCAGAGGAAGAACTGCAGCAATAACATCAGAAGAGCTCCCTGATGCAGAGGAGCTTTAATGATCATACTGTTTTTGATGAGTTTAAAGGGAAGGGAAGTAGGCAGAAAACTAGAGAAGGAGAATTATTCTTTATTTTTCCCATGAGGCTGGGAAGAATAACTGAATATACTTGTATTTACTATGAAAGAAATGCAGTTTAAACAGAAAATTAGAGGAGAAAGGTTGCAACTACAGCCCACTGACCTCAGAAAATTTGAGGAACTGGGCTCAGTGATGCCAATGAAAGTCAAGAAACAATGTGATGGGTAAAAGAGAAGGATATTTATACCTGTAATCACAGGTACATAGACAAAACCCCTTCCCAAGTGCATTTTTGAATACCCAAATGCTACAGAAAAATCTGTCAGGCTAATTTTCAGGAAAAAAAAAAATAAGTATCCTGATATTTCAAAACTCAAGGGATAGGAAAACTGAGGCAGCCAATTCTTGATGACGTATCTTTCACTGTAGGTGTTTAAGGTCAAGTTTTATGAAGTTAAATTTCATTTGCAGGCTTTCATAGAGTCCTGTGCTGTGCTCATGTGACTGTGTTTGCATTTTCACATGGCCATTGTGAGGCTTGTACAGTTATGGGAAGGGGCCATACCTCAGTGAGGTAGAGCTTTGGATGGCGTGACTGGTGTCACTCATCCTGTGACATGACTGGTGTCATGCACAGTGCCCAGAACTCAGGGGAGGGACTTCAGGAAAGAAAGCCTTCCAGACAATAGATGCTTGGGCTTGAAATTATATATTGGATGAAGGAGGAATATTTAAGGACGTCTCATTGCAGCATTATGTGACATGAGCAATAACCAAAACTTGTCTTCACAAAGAAGAATTTTGATGAGGGGAACAGCCCTAATGAAGTATTTGGCACATTGGCAAAACTGAAGAAAAACAACCCCTTGATCCCGATCCCGGTGTCATACACATGCAGCAAAGAGTCAAGTTGCAGAGTGCTGGATTAGCTGGAAAAGAGGTTGATTTGCCTTCATATCCATTTTGGAATAATTATTCCTATTGGAATTCTGTCTGACTATGCAAGGTGAGACAGTTCAATTATTTAATCATGCCATCACTCTCAATTTGAAAGGCCAGTGCTAGAGCAAATGTGCTTTCTGTTTAATTTATACCAATACTTAACCTAGTTGGTCTGTTCCCTGTTTGCACGTCTCCAGTAATGTATCAGAATGTAATGGATATTTCCTCCATTTTTATATCTGTCAAATTTTATGAGTCTCACATTCAGTGGGTGGCTCTGAATATGTAAGCTTTGTTCTTCTGTATGTGCTTTTCCACAGATGCAAAGGAGCTGGGGGAGTGTTGAGAAAACAGAGATTGCTTTATGTCTGGCCTCTTTCCTATTGAGAAACAAAGTTTGCAATTTCAGCGTACGTCTGCACTTAAATTATAAATGCTTATACCTGATGATTACTTTTAAAAAATTATTGGTTTTATGATTACCTGAATTTGTTGCAAGAATGTGGGCTTTTTGTCAGTATTCTAATCACCATAAGCCTTTCCAATACCTGTCTTCTCAGCCTGCTTACACAGTCTAGTAACATTTTCAGTTTTTGATATAGTCTTTCTAAGACTTTTTCTGAGAGTCACTTAAAGTTTGTCTTTTCTTATAGATGGTAAAACAGTAAGAGCAGAAATCAGGACAAGAAAAGGTGGCTGGGGTTTTTTTTTGCTGAAGGATATTCTTTACTTAAAGCTTACTTCATCAAATGACACCCAGACAAACTGAACAAGCACAGTAAAATTATACGTCTGGAGACACCTCATACATGAGATCAAAGAAGAATTTTTTGGGTTGCTACATATAGCTGTGAGGAACCAGGCATAGATATAAAGTAATATGAATTTTAGGGTGATTGTGGGGTTCTGCTTAATTATCCTTGAGAACACACACAGACTTGGGGCTGGTTGGGAAATTATTCTTTTTAATAAATTCCTATAAAAACTTTTGATACAGAGTAATATTCTAATTACAAAAAAACCTCTGCTATATTTTCTAAAAAAGCCCTTAACAGAAAAACAACGTATATCAATAAAAGGATAATAATAAAAAATAAAGTAGATTGTAAAATATATGCTTTACCTTTTCATGTTTTGAAATAATATTGGTATTTCAACTAGTTTTGCACAGGATCTGGAAAAACTGATCAACCAGCCTTAAAAGATTATTCATTTGGCTGGGACAGTAAAGCTTCCAGAAACATATTTACCAGACATGGTGGTTGAAAAATTAGGGGAACACTTTCTGCAACAAGATACAGTTCCACTGAAATCAAAATGTGTCTTTACATTTTGGGAACAGTGTTTCAGAGAAATTGTGTGGAAGGAGTTGGTGAAGGGATGAAGCTCTGACAATGTTTTGGCATCCCCTTTAAACATTTTGGAGTGAAATATTTTGAGCATGCTTTTTGAAGGAGCTGCTCAAAGCTATGCTTTTTTTGAAAACAACAGTTGACATCTAAACACTTCAAAACATTAAAAAATATGGGTCTGAAGAGATGTTTCTAATGCATGAGATTTGTTATAATTTCAAGAAAACAGACCAAAATCCTGAAATCAGTGTGAAGCGGTATTACTTCTGTGTAGTATCACTTCCCAGCTGCTTTGTGACCATGGTCAACTTCCAAATCCCAAAGTGCTCAAACAGTTATGCTCGAAATGGTAGCTATCTTTCTTCCCATGCTTTTCTTTATGTAAGTGGAAGTGACTCAAGTCATATGTCTTCAGTTCCATGATGTTTTTTTACCTACAACTGTACCTTTTCTGACTTCATAGCCCTTTTGTTCTATATCTGCTCCCTGCTTCTTCAAACAAAAATGACAAAAAGCACTGGAAAAAAAATATAGATTATTAACTAAAAGCAGTCACATGAAGTTGTGCTCAAAAGGTCTTTATTCATACATCATTTATTTTTGAGATAAATCATAATTAAGAAAAATAAAGCTGATTAATTTTGTGATTAAAGAATGATCAACTCCAATATTCCCCGATAAGGTGACAAACAGCTCTTAGCCCTCAAGATTTTAACAATTACAGTGTTTTGTTTTGAGATACACCCTATACTTTAATTCCTAGCTATGAAGGCAGTATGTTTTCTCACCCAGTGGCAAGAACTTTGCTGTCCACCATGATGGACCACCAGTGTTGTGCAGCCAATGGGAGGAGAACTACTGAGTTATTAATTGACATGGCTAGAAAGACACAGGGAAGGCATATTTCAGTAAAAACAGTAGGTCAGCTTATGTCTGGACCAGTTGCATGATCCTGGACCAATATCACATGATTGAAAACCTGTTGTGAGTGCAGCAGAGTCACGTTTGTGCAATGTGAGTTCGAAAGAAGTTTGAAATAATATTTGCTAAGGGACAGGGAACAGAGACTGCAGATGTTTGCCCAATAAAACAAATTCAATATCTGAATGAAATTGGAACATATAATCAATATTGATCTTGAGAGAAAAGCAACAATAATCTTATAGGTCATTGGAAAAGGCCTGGCTTTGTTAACCTTCTGGTCATGCTGCAAAGCCATCTGTTTTTCTTCCCTTCAGGACTGTTAAGGATTATGAGGAGGACATAGATTGAGACTGGTCTCCTGTAGCGCTGCCTGCTATTGTTTGTGTTGGTCCTGTTACTTCATAGTAATGAAATTATTTCATAGCATTAAGTGTAGAGGAAGGACTGTAAAGGAACAAGGAATACAGAGCACTGATTTTACAGAAATAAAAGAGCATGTAGAATAGATCCACATAATTAAACATGCAGACTAGTGGAAATGAAAACTTCAAGATCAAATGTTCAGGGTAACTGACTACAGATTTTAAGTATTTGGCAAAATTCAGAGAAAAGCGGGAGACTTTTCTCCAGCAAAGGACTGGTAATTCTTCTCAACTGAGATGGCAAAACACATGCCCTAAGAACACACATCAGATGGAGAGTTAGAGTGTAAAAATTTTTGTGGTTAAAGAGGCAAACTTAGAAGTTCCAAGTAACCTTGGTGATCTAGAAGTGTTTCTTTTTTACATCTGTATGTTCAATATGTTTTTAACTTCTCATTTTTTTTTTTTTTGCAGAAATTTGTTATAATGCATGATATTTATGAATTTTTTTTTCATATTTCCTATTTCTGGTCCTTGCCTCTATCTTGAAGTAAATTCACTGGAGGTATTTTGAGACCTAAGAACCCAGTTAAACTGTACATTTAACCCTTGAATTCAAAGTAAAAAAAAAAAGGGTAAAAATCACCTGTTGGAAGCTCTTAAGCTCTTGGGAGCTCTTACTTTGAAGAATACAACACCTATAGAAGGCATGAATGAGACAATGAGACAGTGCAGGTAGAACCAGAAGGTGAGGATTTGAGAAGAGAAATGTCATTGGCTTCTTCAAGAACAAGAAGCAAAGCTGCTTGTGAGGTGATTGACTAGAGAGGGGGGACAGGAAGAGTGGGAGAAGAGAAAGCTGAGGATGTGAAAGGCCACTGAGAGTATGAGAAGGAGAGAGAAAGAGAAATGCTTGGCTGGAGTAAGGAGGATGAGGAAAAGGAGGGGTTTTACAGAGTTATACACAGGTTAATTATGACTAAGAACTTGAAATTACTATAGAATGTTCATGTGTTAATTTAAGGAGACACTTTCCAGTTCTTTAGCAGTCCTATTAGAAACAAAGATGCCAAAGAGGTGCTAAACACTAAATCCTTTCAAGAAAGGGAAGAAAATTATAATAAACTGCAGTTTTAGTTGAATCTCTTTTCAGTCTCAAGCAAGAGTGTCACTAAATTAGCTAAGAAAGTAGAGATTTTTTTTTTTTTTTTAGGTACAGGAGTCAAACTTATTATCCACTGCTCTTGGAACAAAAGGGCAAAGTACAACATACATAACCTTATATCTGATAAACTTAGGTTATGAGCTTTTATTTGGGTATATAAGGCATTTCCTGTGTTCTATGACTGACAATTATATTGTCTGTATTTTTGTCCTTCTGCACAGTATCTGTCTATGACTTTACACTTTGCCACTGTGGCTTTTCAAAAATGGCAAAGTTGAAATGGTAATATGCAAAATTTCAAAATTTTCTTGTAATGTATTTTGCATGCTAGTATTGGAACAGACATGATGCATACTGGTTTTGAAGATAGACTGCTTAAAAGATCAAAAGCACAAAAAAATACAAAATAATTAGACTGAAATAATATTTTCTGAGGGATGGCTGCAAACAACAGGAAAGAACACAGGAAAGATTCATTGGCCATGTACCTTTTGCAGTGCTACATGAATACAGCAAGTACAGATACACAACAAAGTTATATACTGATTTTTTTTCTTTTTTTAATCAGGTCTGTTACTTTGCTTGTGTACATAGAAAATACCTGATTTTAAAATTTCCTCTAAACCAGAAGATTTGCAAATATCTTCACACAATCTTTCCATTCTCTCAGCACATAATTGAGATGCAGTAGACATTGTAAGGAGCATTGAAACCATCAATAATCATACATAACCTCTCTGTTTTCTGCCCTGCTTGGATTCCAAGCTCCTCTCTGAAAATACACCAAGCTTCCAAATTAAAGTTTCCAAACTGAGTCTCGAAGAAATCCAAATGTGTCATTTAACATAATTCCTCATCTGATGCTGAGCTATCCATGGCGGATACGGTAACTGCCTTCCAGTCACACTGAATGCTAATGTAATGTGCACAGTGCCATTTGGAAATCTAACTTGGAGTCAACTTTCAATAAGCCATTTCTCCTTTCTGATATGAAGGTTTTCTTTCAAAATGGACCTATTTGTGTAAATTGCAGGCAGGCCTGCTTGGAGTCTGACTATTTTACACAGTTGAGGGAAAGCAGGCTAGTGCTTTTTATGGAGTGAGCTATCAGGTGGATGCACATTTGACACAGAGTACGCTGAGTTATCAACTTTCTCCAAGGGCAATCATATATCTTTTGTATCCAGAGCCAAATTATATTTGACATTTCATTTAAAGCCTGAGACATCCTGATGCTAAAGTAGGGTGTGAGTGGTGAGAGTAGGAGGGCGTTCAGTTCAATTGGATGGATGTTTCTATTCCTACTCTATTCATCTGGGTTGTAGATGAGGTCTAATTGCCCACCATCAACCTATATTTTAGCCAGATGGAAATCTCTGAGATTTAACTCTTCTGATGGCATTCCTTCCTATGTTAGTTTTTTGCCTGGCAACGTTAAAGGGGACTAATCTGAGCTAGCTTCAAATAGCATCATAACCAGCATTATTTATGTAGTGGGTTGTGAAGATTTCTTTGGTTATACCCACAACTTTCATATCAAGCCTGGTAGTTTGCAGATGGAAATGCAGTCTCTGCGTTTCCTAATCTCAACCCATTCAAAATTTTTATGTCTTATTATAGGTACACATTGCAGCCAATCTTTTCATGCTCTCAACCTCAAATTAGAAACCAGACTGTTTTGCTGGGGTGGTGGATAGGTGAAGGGGAATGGGGTGGGTATGGCAGAGGTAGCATTAAACATTTTTATCCTTCATCACAACCATGGAAATATTCAGTTGTTGAACCAGTTTCTGACATTTATTGAAACAGACTCAAAGGTTCTCAAAGCTTACACAGTATCACCCTAGAGTCATGGAATATAATCTATACCTATGGAACTAGGTTGATATTCTGTGTTCATTCCACTCTTATTAAATTTTTTTCCAGTGAAAACTGGATCAACAGCAATGACCCAGTCCTGACAGAAGCATTCACAGCAGGAAGAGGTTCAGGATGTAATTTCTTAGGTATTTCATAGCGAAATTACTTCTGTATTTTGATAACTCCTTATCCATGCCATCCCGGATCTGTTGTAGATATTATTGTGCAGCATGATTATTATGAAGGACTATTTTTTTCTGATTAAGAATATTGTTCATGGCAGCAAATGCTATTGCTGAGGGTGAGGAAGCCCTTTATATATGCTTGCATTGTTTCCTTCATTATTTTTTTATTTCACGTGTCAGAGACAGGCACATCTCATACATCTTAATTATACGATTATCTTCCAAGATGGAGACATCTCTCCTGCCTCTAAAATGGGAGAAGTTGCAGAGGGAGGGCAATCTTGTATATAAGTTTAAACAGAAAGAGAGGAAGTTGCACCTTATATCAAATTGTTTTCACATTTCCTTCTCTATTGATTTTTCAAAAGATAATTATTGTGGGTGTAGTGTGAGCTGTTCTCATTAAGAAAGCATTGATTGCTATCCACTATTATTGCTAATGTTGGAACTGGAAGGGAATAGATAAAGGGAAAAATTAGGGTCAATATTTTATTTCTTTAATGTTTGTTAATTGCACACTTTGGGTGTTTCATTTACCTATTTTTTTTCCTAATAAAAACCCTGGAAAATTAATTATTGTTTTTACATGACCTCCTTGCTTTTATTAAGGTCACAGAGGGAATGTATATTCCTTCATAAAAAGCAACCTTGGATTGATTGAAAAGACGAAAACCCATTCAACTCTTTTACTGCAAAATGGCCAGTCTCTCAATCACACCCACACTAACCTATGTAGGAATGAACAGAAACAGTATTGTTCCTTTAGCAACATCACTCGCCACTGTAGAGTCTGTCAGAGAGTGCCTGTTAGCTGTGAAGTTATCCCTTCATCTAGTTTCCTAGAAAGATCAGGGAAACCTGTGAAATGGTGCTAAAATGATAGGTTCTCACTTTTCCTGCATAAACAAAATTTGTCTGAAGGCTGTCTTTCAGTCTTAAGGACTTTGGTATTGACTCACTCCACAAAGCCCTTCTGCCTATTCTGAAGGATTCTCCTGAATATAGAGGTTTCCCTGGCTGTTTGGCTGCTGCTGCAAAGGACTCGTAGTTGTTAACATACTATTACCACACACCCTAGAGATAAAACAAAGAAATAATCCCCAAAATCCACATGAGAAGCCAAGAAAAGCTACTGGGCAAATCCCACAAAGATGCTTAGACTTTGTGTGCTGAGCTCCATGGCAGAGTGCTTTCTATAGAGTCATGGGTGGGGTTAGGCACCTACGACTGGGCTTCCTAGCAGCCATTGCAGAGGCTGAAGGCATAAAGGACACCTCAGACATGCCAAAAATATATCTATGATCTCCTACCACTGCTGGATTCGAGGGACATATCACAGAGATCTGAATGAGAACAAGAGAGGCTTTCCTAAAATATCCCAACTCCCTGTTCTGTCCTTGACCAGGAGCTCCTCATGGAGTTTTCTGCACCAGTCCATTTTCACATAAATTTGTTTCTTTGCTCACTAACAGGTGAAATCCTGGCTTTCTGTGGTACAAATGTGTGGAAAAAAAGCGGAGGCTCCCCCATGCACATCCATTCTTTGCCTTTCCTGGGCTTGCCAAAAGCCTGGCATCCCATACGAAAAAAGTCCTTCCGCAAAAATGTCATGGAACCTCATTTCTCTTCTGTCTGAGTGTGAGAACACAGAGCTGTGGCTCAGTCCAGCCACATTAATGATGGAAATTACTGCTCAGCTCAGTGCTTGCTTCATGCCCGAGATGTGTTCTGAGTCCATCCACAGGACAAGGTTTTTCAGAGGATTTAAGCATGACAAGATGAAGAAATTCTATTTTGAGTCTCCTGCTGACCTTTTTCCTACCTTGGTTGGTCATGACAGGGAAAAATAAAATTACCTGTGTGTTTGCATACTCAGGCAATTAAATTCTACATAAAGTTGAACTCCAGACACCTACATGCTTCCGCAGATCAGGTGCTGATGCATTTTTTTCCAAGGCCACAGAAACCATCTGCAACAGATCAAGTGATTTAATCTGGAACTACTCACTCAGCCTTTGTCCTTTGCACGTCAAAAACTGCCACTGGCTCTCTGTGGCTATCCGTTTCACTTCCTGCTTGAAGGATGGCCTGGCTTTTAAGGGCATGCCTACATTGTCAGCTGCAGACAGACCCATGCTGTGCTCTGAACTGGAGCTACCTTTCCCTAGGAGCTGCACAGGGATGTAAACACAAAACTGCTGCCATGCTAATGAGTCCAGCTGAGCGACACTGTGCCCTACTGGGCTTTAGGCACGCATATTTCTCCCAGGGAGAGCAGTGGTGGAGTGATCAACATCCATCTTAAAACAACATTATTTTGTTTTGTGTCAGGGAGAAGGAGTATTAGAGAGACAAATAGGATTTTAAAATAACAAGCAGCAGGAATATATATTTAGTCTTAGCTTTCCAATTTAACATGTCACTGAGTGAAGCTGGATATGCTGTGATACCAGGAATGGGACATTTTAATGTTCTAACAAAGCACCAATTTTCTTACAGAGTGGAACTCATGTCACTGCTATCGTTCCCTCTGTTTTTGATAGTGTGCATGAGCTAATATTGAAATCTATAGGTTAATACCAGTAGAATGAAACCTGATGTCCTTTCAAAACCAGACCATGAATACTGAGTAAATATTTGGAGCAGAGTTGCCATAAACACGATTCCCTCTGTTACTGCGACTACAATCTTAGTGCTTAATTTGAGAGTTAAGTGTTCTGAAACAAGTATGGGGCACCTACAGCGTCAGCACTCACTACCATGTGGATCCAAAGTGATTTGATGGTGTGGAGGAGGATGGATTAGAGCTGCTGAGGCTCCTTACTTGGAGTACTACCCCTTGAATGACGAACAGAAAAAGCCGCTTTCAATTTTCACTAAGTAATTCATCTGACGGTTGCCTAAACTGCTGTCTGGAGAGAAACAGTTTTGGGAGAAAAACTGTTTGAGAAACACACAGCAATATACTGGCAGCTACCAAAAAAAAAGGACTCAATTAATGTGACACTTGTCATGCTCATGAACACCAATTCATATTAAGTTTAACATTCCTGAATTAACATATGTGATTGGTCTTTTCTCTTTATTGTTATTTCCCCTGAACTAATCTTAGCCTACAGAGTCCGTTGATAATGATGAGGCATCTGTTTATAAATGTCTCAGTGTCACTTCTTGGACGAGCGTGTGGAAGCACCACGTACGAAGCAAAGCTCAGCTCAGTTTAGCAGGAGGATTAAGCCATTAAACAGTCTGTGAACATAAAGATCTCTGCACCGGCTCTCTTATTTGTGCTTCCGCTTAACTGGCAGCAAATATGTGTCGTAAATGCCACATCATATGCCTACGCACTCCTGCCCTGGGTTAGCATAATAAACACCCTAAATTGTATTATGCTGTGTATCACTTGCTCAGTATTCAAGGTCTGTTCCTCCCTAACCTAATATTATGATTTATCTCTGCCTTTGATTTTCTCTATTGACTGCTAGCTGTTTCTATAAGGTTACTGTGGAAACAGGAAGAGGATCCAAAGATAGCAGTTTGTCTGTGGCATGTCTGTGCATCCATATGTCGCATCTATATGGCCTAGAGGTGCTGACGTGTAAGAACAAACAGGGAGGGGT
Source organism: Nycticryphes semicollaris (assembly GCA_013400055.1). Lineage (NCBI taxonomy): Eukaryota > Metazoa > Chordata > Aves > Charadriiformes > Rostratulidae > Nycticryphes > Nycticryphes semicollaris. The sequence continues at coordinate 141,441 of VXBJ01002449.1, forward strand.
TGAAAGTCAGGATATAGCAGCAATCACTGTTCTGTTGGTATTAAATGCAAGGGTTCACAGTTGACAATAAATAGTATAGCTGTTAAATGACATTTTTCCTGAACGATGCTCCATGACTCCTTATTCTGAATTAAGAGAGAATATTTACTCCTGCAAAATACTGCAAAATAAAGCAGCCTTTTCTTGACTTCCTCGACCTCCACTCCCTGGGTTGGAAAGCTTCCTTCTTTTCTCATAAATATTTTGCCTTTACATCTGTCCACCATCTTTAAGTTTCAAACAGCTTATGTAGCCTCATCTCCACCTCACAGATCAGGCAAAAGAGGCTTAGAATGCAAGGTGCTCAGCCGTCCTCCTGCCTTGGCAATTCAGATCCTTGAACCATCTCAGAGGGAGATCTAGTCCGTGACACAGCCTTGACTGGATCCAGCCTTCAGTGCCAGTTCCTCAATTTCCTGTCAGTCTGTTCAACCTGGTGGGATTAGTACTAAATGTTTTTATTTGTTGAAATGCTAGCTGATGAGGATACGCTGTAAAGGTGACCCTGAATGAGGAGCATAGTAGACACCTAATAATTTGGGATAATTTAGCTCAATTAGCATTGCATGTCCTGGTATGAGATGAGTTTCCTTACCCTCTGATTACCTTTCCCTCTGACTAGGCTTGCCTATGTCTGTGCTCTGGGGACAGGTTTTTTGAACTGTTGGCGCCTTTCAGCCACTGATATTACCTATATCATTTTTCTGGGAAGGCAACTGCAAATCCTAAAAGCAGAAGCTGGAACTGAGACCACAATATTACTGTAAGTCTGAAAACATAGACATCATTTCCCTGCTGATGTTGTATAATGAAGAGATTTACCTGCTAATGCCTTAAGAGAGAACATTTTCCTGCATAGGGCAAAGAATATAAAAACCCCTTAATGTCCCATGGTTAGAAGGAGATTAGAGCTTTCTGTGATTCAGTTCTTGCTCATCTGCTATGCTACAAGCTGGAGTCCCCTCCAAAGCAGTTTTGCCAGTGTTGCCCTCTGCTCTCCTGCCTTTCTTACTCCCCTGCCCTGCAGAGATGTGCAGGGATCCAGTTGGTAGAAAAAATGGATTCATTAAACTGGATTTAATTCCCTTGTGCAGTACATAAATTACATGCTCTTTTACCTCACCTAGAAGTGGCAGGCTTGGCTAAATTTTTGCTCAGTTACCTTGTAGCTTCAGTTATCATCACAGATCCAGCTCACGCTGCAGGGCTCTGCTGCCCCAGGAGAAGAGCAGCAACACTCAGGGCTGGTTTATGTAGCAGGAAAGGTCTTAGAAAGGCCATCAGAGTCTGGCATTTCTTTGCACAAAACTGTGCTCCAAAGAGCTGAAAGATGGAAAATAGCAATGGGGGTGAGAATTCAGTATGGAGTTCCCTGTTGCAGGCAGCCTAAATAACTTGCTGAAGATCACGCACAAAATTGGTGACAAGATACCAGGTATCATTTTCACCTCTTCACTGTCAGAAATTAAAATTAGTCTCCTCTTAAAAGGTGTATTCCAGTTTCGTACATGAGGAAACCGAGACGCAGTGCTGTAGTAGCCCAGCCAACACCCTGCAGTGAAAACAGTGGCAGTGAGAGATCTCCTGGTGCTTGGTTCCATAATCGTCCCACCTTTGGCTAGATTTTGAAGCGGAAGCAACTAAAAAACTAAAACAACCTCTTATTTGTTGTGACAACACTCGTTGAGAGCTGCGCCTTGTACAAGCAAGAAGCGATTCAGAAAAGAGAAAGCATTGTCTGAGTCCTAGGGAGATCCTTCAGCATCCACTCACGTGGCTGTGGAGTTGTCACATTTCTTGAGTTATTTATGAGGTCAAAGACAGAGGAAAAATTACTCTCTTGAAATCCTTGCAAGAGGCTTTGCAGCCTGTGTCTGTGTGCTCATGGCAACAACCATTTCACTTGAACCAGGTTTGGAGAGATTTGGGGATTTATCATTCCCATATATGAAACGAGCTGAAAGTCTCAGTAAAGTTCTCACCTATTTAAGGCAAAAATAAAGAGACAAAACAATAAATGATTACAAAAAAATTACGTGTCTCCTTTGGAAACCCCTTCAGGTTAGGGGTAAAGACCATTAAAAGTTGCATAGTAGTCAATGTAATTATCATTTTCATTTACAGCTTTTGGCACTATGGTAATAGAGATGATTTGCAATGGCAAATTCTATTAAAAAAAGTAATGGAAAAGCTTTCTTTACAGAAAGGATTCACAGATGAAAATTTGGAGGAACCATATTATTATAACCAGAGTGCTGGTCAACTTATAAAAAAAATAATTAATTAAAAAAGTATTTTGTGATCAAAAAGAAAGTTTAGAACATTCTCAGCTTGATGTAAATCACTCTGCATTTTGATAAACCAGGATCCACATGTTTTCTGGGTATTTGTGAAGAAATCACTGTCTGTAGATACCGCTCCCTTTATGTGTTTGTAATTATCAATTGCTATATAGAAATACACTATACTTCCGAAGTCTTCCAATGGGTGCTCTTTCTACAGCTTTCCCAGCAGCAAGATTGAGTCTTTGCTGAACAGCTTGAGCCCAAGAAGATGTGAGTTTACCTGAGTGCTGTATGGTTAAATAGCGAACACAGTAAGGAACGGTGTCCATTGCGAAATAAGCATTGTGAAATTTCTGCCTCTTGCCCATGAAGCAAGCTACAGGACCTCTGCACACCCCATCAGCCACCACCACGACCGAAGGAGGCTGAGCCTGTGGGATGCAATCCCCTCATCGCAGTAGTTGTCTTGATATCAGTAGGAGCTGTAAAGCCACTTTCCACTGAGGCCCTGGGGAAATACTAAATTTTCACTTCTGCTGCACCAGGACTTGGTACTGTTTGTCTGGTGTGCCTGCAGCTGCATCTGAAATTCCTCCCCATGCACCCTGAGCAAAAGTGCTCTCTGAAAGAGATGGACTGTGTTGGTCTACGTTGGTGTAAGTACACTAGGGAAGTCTCATTCGGGCAAAGGTGATACTGGAAAAAAAGAAAAAAAAAGCAAGAACAAGAGAAAACCAAGCAAGCTTTCAGGTCTACAACCCTTTAATCTGGCCTGAAATAGCAGCAGACAGCAAAGGCACCCACAGGTTAACAGCAATTGCTCTAAGTTTAACTTTGTTACGTCAATCAGTTGATCTGAGAAAAAAGGTAGCTGGTCTATTCACAGCAGAGAAAGGAGTTAATAAGCAGGGAGATAGTAAGGATGCCAGACTCTACAGGGTGGTGAGAGACAGGTAATACTTTACTTGTAGAACACACAAGGAGAGCTTCATCTAATTTAGAAATTGCAATAACTTCTATTGATTGTCCAAAATAAGTTCTTACAACTTTGAGAGTACGTACTCTGGATTGTTCATGTTTCTCAAGTTCTTTTTAATTTTTTTTTTTTCTTGCAAAGTCCTGGTATAAATTCAAGACTTGATTGTAATAAGATGAATTATTGGTCCAAAGGAGGTGTCCTTCACATCTGGGGAACAACTGTAAAGTAGAGCCATACTAACACAACATCAATTAAAAGGAATTATATTTCTTACTAAAATTGCTATAAATAATGCTGTGAAATACCCAGTTATTTAAAATCAGTCAGAATGAGAGCAGAATGATGCATTGTAAAGCACTAAATCCACCTGTGGGCCAGGATACAGTGTCTCTGTGCAGGAAATGCGCAAAACAGAAGGATAGTCTCTGTCTCAATGTGTTTGCAATGCATTTGTGAACATTTAGGTCCAGCTGTAAATGAAAAGAAGGACACATTCCACCCAAATCAGAATGGATATGTATATGAAATACAGGTATGGTAGACTAAATGATGATCACAGGTATGGAAAGCAGATTTTGGGAGGAAGAGAGTGAGAAGGGCAGGTTGAGGAGCAAGAACTGTGGTGTAGCATTAAAGCATCAGTTCAAGACTCCTGATGCACATGTGTAAATTGACCTTCCCTGTGCTTTCTTCTTGTTTGTAAACTGGAAATAATGACACTGACCTCTTCTGCCATTGCATTTTGCTCTAAAGATGGTTCTAGGTATCATTAATAACAGATTACCTTGAAACGAGTGGGGAGTAAGAGTACAAATATGATGATTTGGCCTTCCTTAAATAGACAGGATTTTGTTTCTGGTAGAGAGGAATACTTCATTGGCTTAAAAGCTGTGTGGAACTGGAGTTTGGAGTCACGAACCTGTTTCAGGTTCTGCCTTAGACCAGCAGCAAAACAATTTCATAGCCTCAAATGAACCCGAGAGGGACAGCTTTTGCTTTCTCTTGCCAACATAAATTTTTTTTCCTGAGCAGCTCCTAAGATCCCAAGAAAAAACAAAGTTCTGCCCTTAGATAAATTCAGTTTATCTATCTATTTTTAATTCCTCTTATGCATACATGGAGGGCACAATTAAAACTAAAGCACAGGGTACTATTAAAGCTGAAGCTTTGTGTGTTTATGTATTGTTTCTGTAGCATTAAGTTGTACATATTGTCATTTTTTTCCAGACTGTTTTATATGGAGTACCAAATCTGGCAGCCTGTCTGCATTCCAGCTTTTTTCATGCCAGTGTGAAATCTTGTTCTCCCTTAAGTCTTTTCTTTGATATGTTTGTGGGGGCTTTTTTTCCCATCTCTCTATTTATTTAAATGTTTGTGTTATGTTTGTGTTTCAACCATAAGGAAATTTCTTTTTTGTGGAATTTAAGTAATATCTGTGTAAAAGGGCCAACCTTGCAGATGCTTATTGTATCTAAGTAAATATATTTGTGTGCAACTGTATTGAAAGTAGCCTTGCATTAGTACCTGAACTGGTGGCCCTTCATGTGCTTTCCCGGAAATATTTCCTATGTAATATTTCCTATGTAATCTGTGAACTATAACTTTTATTGATAGTTTTTAAAAACTATCTTTAGTCTCTGGGTTTTAAAAGCTGTCTTTCAGTGGAGAAACTGCTTAGAAGTGTTCATAGCCTTGCTTGTGGAGCTCAGCCTGACATTGCTTACACTGTGCAATGAGGTCTGCATTTTGGATCAAGGATAATGGGATGTTTAAAGACAGGACTGATCATCACCAGTCCCCTCTGGCTGTCTTTTGATAAACAAAACCTTCTTATCATCAAATTTTAAAACGCTCTTACAAATAGCAGTCAACCTCAATAGACTGATGAGATCTCATTTATTCCAGACTCTTTACATATGCTCTGTAATGCTGCATTGAGTAGGTCTATTCAGGATTTTTCTAGTAAAGCATTATTGCCAGAGAATTAATATTCTCAGAAATTTAAATTGATAATGCTGCTTTGTTTTGAATTATTTCATTATTTATATTTTTTAATAATTGAAAGACCATGTTTCTGGAAGAATGGAACAAAATACGTAATCTTTGGTTTAGAAATGACCTTTTGTTCTTTTGAGAAGAAGTTTAAACATTACCAAAATTTAAGCACAATAAGACATTTCAAAGCCTACAAAAGGAAAAAAAAATCTGTTCAGATGTTCCAAATTCTTTGGCAATGTCAGTCAATATTTTAAAGATGTGTACTTTCATCTCTTGAACCAGGAGAAGAAATCCCTGTGAAATCTCAAAGTCAAATTCCATCAGGTTTCTTAAAGAACAGTATTTAAACTTATTTTAGAAAAAAATAAATTGCTAAAAAGAAACGATTGCTTCACTTAACTACATTGTTAAAAAGTTACAGCAACTAGTCAAAGCTAATCACATGTAACACATTTGTTGACAGTACATAGGGACAGATGCCTCTAGAGGACAATTCATTGCACCTATTTCAGAACTATTCTTGGAAGAAAATAATTATCCCTAGCAGTTTGTATTATCTATACATGTTGCTCTTAATTGTAGGGAAAATCAAGGTGGCTCTCTAAGAAAGATGCTTCACTTCTGTATGGTTAAACCAGGGTGAGATGTAGCCCAGCTTTAGTGCAGTAATGTAAATAGGAGACAAAAGCTTTTTGACAGATGCTTTGGTTTTCCTTTACCATAAGCCCATTTTATGCCCTCTTTGAGCATGAACATAGATAATTTAGCCAACTGAATGATCCAGTTGACATGAAGCTCTGCAAAAAATTCCTCATCAGATAAAGTTTTCATCTTGCAGCAACTTTTAGCTGATGAGTTCCAAAGGACTTCAACATACTCTGATTTGTTCTGGAAGAATCAAACCCACTCACTGCTTGGAAGGCAGTAATGGCAGCTTCACAGAAAGCAGTACAAGAAGATAATTGGAACTGGTAATAATTTAAAACTTTCTGTAAGGGAGAGCTAAAAGAGAGCATAAATCAAGAGGAAAAGTATCTGGTATGGATTTTATTTTTAATTTTAATCTCTGAATTCTTTTTAAAGAAGCAAATATTCATTTTTCCTTCTGTGGCAGGTATTTAAAAAGTCTTCTCTGTGTTACCTGCTTATTTCTGACTCTCTGACTCATAAAGAAAGTCAATACTTTCTGTTTTTATCACTGAATATAGGATCTAGTAACCAGCTGTGTGGTCCAGGTGCTTTCATTTTACTCCTGCAGAAAGGATGAAAAAAAAAATCTTTCCAATCCAATCTTTATAGATCCTTGAAATGTTAAATCTAGTAAAGTTATTATATTATCTTATTAAGGAGGTCACTAGTTTCCTGAGGCTTTTTCATTCATCTTCAGAGTTGAATTCTGGCATTTACTAAATCAAGTATTGGTTGCAAATTAGGAAAGAAAGAAGGACAACGAGATGCAGCCTGGAGTCTCTGCTTGCAGGTTGAAAGTTTAAATACCATTTTGGGCACAAAGCCATCCTGAACTCCATATGTCATTGCCTTTGCACAGTAGCCAGGTGTCTATTCTTCCAGTTTGTCAGGGACACTGCTCACAAATCAGCATATGGTGGTTTCAGTTGGAGTCTGCTTTAGTGATGAGCATCTTCCCCACCTGCTAATAATTCACATATGTAGATGGAGCCCCTCGTACCAGGGGCAAGCAGGGAAACTTAGAGGGCGTGTAATAAGAAAAAGTATATCTGTGATTAGATCAATGGCTTGAAAGTGGCCAAGGAGAGCGATCTGCAGCTGCAGAACTTATCAATACAGCCAGAGGAGTGAGGTCCAGATCTCGGGCCAGCTGAAGCAAATGAGATCATTGCTATGCTCTTCAAGTCTGTCATCCTTTTGAAAAACCTCCATGGTTTTTGTAAGCTGTAAATACTGACACAAAATATTGTCAGTTTTGAATAAGGATATCTTATCGACTGAAATACTTGCTTCATGCCAGAATGAGCAGACCAGTTGCATTCTCAGGAGGTCCAAGAGACAGCCATGGAAACAAGGCTGCTGTTTGGTCCTGAAAAAAGTTTGTATTAATGCTCTCCTTGATGAACTGTCATGTGAAGAAGAGTATGTGTTCTATTAATCAGCACAGACCAAGTCACAGGAGGCCATTTAAAGTAAACTCTGTTCTACCAAGAACCAAAGCTACATGAGACCTGAAGCAACTCATGGAGGTTTAAATTGCATCTGGAGTTTGGGGATCTGACCCCCAAACCCAAACAGTTAGGCAATTTTTAAGAATATGTAACATGTTTTGAAACTATCAAAGCTATTTTTATTTCAAGAATGACAGAGGGGTTACACCACTTGCCTTTTGTGTGCCATTATCCTGCTTTCCTGGAGGACTTGCCTGGGATGTGTGAGGCAAGGGTCGTCCTAAACAGTAACATGTCACACCTGTGTTTTGGGAAAGTTCCCCAAACACTAACATACTGGCAGGGCTGGAGGGAAGCACACAATGCTTCCCTGCAGAAACTGGTCTTCTACAAAGGATCAAGGAACATCCTTCCCCTCAACCCAGGGAATTGTAACGTCCTTGGGGTCATCATAGTTCCTGTTATTTCTCTCTACGTCCCTTTAAACTTTGTTTTCCTTTCCCCTGAGAGTCACAAATTTAAAATGAGACTTGGAGGTGCACATCCCAGACGGGCCTGGCCCTAGGGTCAAACCCAAGGAGGAGCCCTTGCTGACCTTGTACTGGTGACAGCCCTTACAGGTATAAGGTCACCTCAGCCACCTTTTTTTCTCAGGAAACTCCTGGTCTTCAGTTGCTGATGCAGCTTCCCTTTCTTGAGTCACACAGTTGGTCAGATAAAGAAACTCTTTGTGTTTTTTAGACAGAGAATAATGATTCCTACTCCTGTCTAAATAATAAACTAGCAAATCCTTTGCTATCAGTTCAATAGTGCCTCCAAATCCACTTTTTAATAACTAGAAATATAATAGGAGTTCAGCTCAGAATTTTTGCATTGAAATCCCTGGGCTAATGGCAAGGCACTAAAGAACCGACATAAAAAATCTCCTAAAAATCTTTAACTTATGTTCTTTTGGCAAGTGAGTGTATTCCTGCCTCCAGAGAGCCGTGTACTGAGTAAGATATTTTCTCTAACCCCTATGGGAAGAGCACATAACTACCTGCTTTACAGCCCTCTGTGTTCTTGGGGTTTGTCATTTGTGTGCGATAAAGGATAATGCCATATTGACTGCAATTAGTCTTTTTGTGAGTGTGTGTGTGAACTCAGGAAAATAAAGAAACTAAAGTTTGTCTTAGAGGAAATCTGCAGTTTTGCTGAAGATCTTTGTCCTTTATCACGGCAATGGCTTAATGGGTTTTTCCTTTCCACCCCCATTAAAAAACAAACAAACAAAAGAACCAAATAAAAGCAGGGGGGAGATGTTAAAATTCACTGTTACCCTAAAGAAAAAAAGTATACAAAAGCTAACTGATCTTTGTAATCATTATTTCTGAATGCCAGTCAGAACTGGGTTTATTCTCTCATCACCTCTGACTGAGGGTGATGCAAACTTTGTAAATTTGGTGTTGCAATGACAGGTGCCAGCAGCTGAGCTACAGATACTTCAGATCCCGTTTATCAACCTCTTCCCATTTATGGCTATCCCAGTCCACTGGAAAATTTATCCCAATAGGACCTTTAGACCCAGTGTGTCCCTATAATGTTTAGAGCCTTTCAGCTGGACACAGCACCAGTGCTCAAACACAGCATGGGAGGATGTCCCCTAGATTCTGGGCACATGCTGGACACTGGCTGGAGAGCATCTATTGAATAGGGACTGCTTATTTTATCTCCCCTCCAAAGGGAAGCAACTTTTTGTTCCGATGAAAGGAAAGAAGAATTGAACTTAGTTGCAGACTGCTTCTCATCAAAGTGCTGTTTCTGACTCAACTAAATTGAGAGGGATATTTATGATATATGTCTCTAATATTTTCAGTTTAGGAATAGAATATCTTTGCCTGTTGTAACACAAGTTATATTTTCCTAGCTTTCAAACTCTGAGAGATTTGAAGTACTCTTTCATTATAAAACACTGATGGATCCAATTAAAGAAAGTGGTCACTATTTTTCTTTCTTGACTTCCTTTCCTACCAAAATCTGAAGTTTAAAATAATTCATCCACAACTATTTGATAGTTCTAGGCAGTCTTTCAGCTATTTTACAGAGAAATATTTCTATAGAAAAGCATTAGCCGCAGTTTGAGAAGGAGCTACTATGTTATTATCATCAGAATTTTTGATATTCTAAATTGTTTTTTACAGGCAAGATAATCTTTGGAAACTGGAAAAAAGATTTCCAGTTAACCTAAAGTTATAAAGTATGAACGAAACCATACACACACATGTGTCCGTGTATTTATTTCTGTATAGGTACATCTCAAAACACGCTGCAGAACAGATACATGTAACAGTATTATAAGCAGTGACAGATATTGCAGAAGCAACTGATGTGGGTCAGTTCAATGCACAACCAGTTCATTTTGAGCTATTCAGGCAGCTTTGCTAACAATATCATAGATGATTAAATCAGCAAAAAAAGATAGCAACTTCCATGACAAAAGGCAGGCCCAGCATAAAGCTTCTTGAGATGCTCTATTGTCGAATTGACACATACCAGTAGCCTGACCTCCAAATATTCCATTAAAAATATGTGAAGTTCAAAGCCTTTTTGTTAAAAACAAGGGAAGTTAGTTATGAACTCTGGCTGACACACTTGTTCCTAGGAGCAAGGAATCAGCCCCGCATTCCCATGCATCTAGCTCTGCTGCCTGTAGCCCCTGGGCCATAACTCAGACGGAGGGCTTGATGTCTAAGTTTAAAGAAGAAAATTAATTGCACTGCATTCTTATAGCAGACAAGGTGTCTGCACAGCCCACAGGAGACTTCTTGCTGGCAACCTGATGGTCTTTGAGGTGTGATGTCTGCCATCTCCTTACACTGCAGCTGCACCAGCCCACAGGGACTGCCATCAGTAACATAAGCCAGCTTGCAGCCATGCTAATGAAGCACCTTATTGTTCAAGCTGGAGTTGCCATATCCAAATTCACTTACCAGGACTGGTCCTTGGACATCATGCCTCCTGAAACCATGACCAGACACTGTTGCTTTATTAATTCAGGTCAAAACTGCAGCAACTGTCTTAAAAAAACCAACCAAACAAAAGTAAATGACCTGTACAGATATTGAAGTTCTGCTGTCTGGAACTGTTGCCTAACCTTGTTTGACTGGCTAATGAAGATGTCACTTGGAGATATAGTGAGCACCACCAAAGTAAACACAAGTAAACATGCAGACTTTGTCCTTCGAAGCATCTGTCACACTTTTACTCATTTACCAACCTTCTTAAGGTTATTTTAGCTCATTTCAAAAATTAAACTCAACTGTGTGCATCAGCAGGAGCAGGCATGAATACAAGGATGAGGTGCGTTTATCTGTCTAACCTCACTGCTCTCCCAGTAAAAAACCCACCCCATCACCTTCCCTGTGGAGCTTGGAGCAGAGTGATAGGGCAGGGGGTAACTTGAAGTTTTTGCGATTGCTTCTGCTGCCTGCTGATTTTCAGAGCAGGTGGCATTCCTCTTCCCCCCCTTCCTGACCTCCTGTGTCTCTTTTTAATACCTGCTATTGAATTAACTGCTTTCAAACTTGAGGGAAGTCTCATATTTGATCACTTAAAAAAAAAGAAAATAAAATTCCTCCCTGACATGAAGGGCAGATGAAACTTTGATCACCGTGGCTCTGGTGACAGATGCTAGAGCCAGAGGCAACTGCCACTTTGCTGTGTCCCAGGTTCACAGAGCGCCTAGTGAAACCCTGCTAAATGCCAGTGCTGGAATATGAGTGGAAATAAAATAGACCTTCCTTCAACAGGCACCTTTATCCTGTTCATGGTTGTCAGACATGCATTTTACTATGCAGATGGCTCTCAGAAAGGCATGGAGAAAATAGAAATATATCTAAGGATAAAATCTCTTCTTCTCTGTAAAACAGTAAGTATAAGAAAATGTTTCACAGCTCAAGGATGTCAGATGTCTCCTTTTTTCTGCATTTATCATCACATGGCTGGCACTGTCTACGCTCTGTGAAATATGAGGGGGTGTCCTATGGGCAGAATTTGACAATGTCCATGAAAAAGTCCTGAATTGATGAAAATTTTGGGGAGCAAATATGCATCAGTGAAAGATGCTGTCCTGCATCACTGTACAGTACAAAACAAATACTGAAAGAATGAGGAACAGGCAAATTCAATTGATTAATAGGACAAATTTTGATGTCAGAAGGAATTTTCCACTGGCATTAAGCACTTTGGGAAAAGAACAATTTTTTCTGTGTCTGCCATAGAAGCCAACGAGCATATCCATGTATATGTTTTATAGAAAGACAACTCCAGTACATTTGCAATTAAATCATATGACCTGTAGGTATTATCCTAGTTTTTATTTTGTTTGCATGTAAGAAGTTCTGCAAACAGCATCTTCTGATGCTGGACAGAATATAAGAAAGCTGTACAGCTCCCAATGCCAAACAGAGCATTCATGGTTGACTGTGATAGGTGACTTCCACAAAAAGTTAACTTGAAGTAATAGACTAAGTTTTTATTTGTATATATTATACTGCCATCCACCTCATTTTCTCAGCTATAATTACAGTGGTAACTCCACTATCGCTCTAGCTATATACAGAGAGAAAACATTTGCATATGTCACATTAGCCATTATGTGCAGAAATGCTGCATTTCCATAGATAATTGTGGTATCTGAATGCCAAAGAAATTGGATATGCTAAGACCTGAAATAAAAAGTAAAACACATGAAGCTGGATTTGTGTGGAGTTTGTTGGACTCTAAGCTTAGACCTGAGTTGCAGCTTCAGTAACTTTGTCATCTTCAAAATCTAAATTTTAATTCACAAGTAGGTGTCTAGATAACAAGGAGCAATAAATAGTCTGTCCGCATTGTAACAAAGATTTCAGAAGCATAGAAACAGTGGCAAGCCTCATCCCAAAGTGCTTAAAAATAACTTTTTTACTAGATGGATGCCTGTATCTGCCTGGATGAATGTGCATCATCTAGAAACATCTTTAAGGTTTACGTGCTTCTGATTTGTATTTGTTTTTGCAATTTTTCCTTTTCATAGTATTAGAGCCTTGGGAGATAAGTAATAAACACACCCAGATGATGCAGTAATTATTTTCTTAAAAATGGTTCAATTAACATTTTGTTTCCTATTTTTATAATACTACTAGCTTTATATCTCTATAACAAGGCACTGTTAGGATTAATGTCTTTCCAAGTCTTCCCTTTCCCTTCCTACCTCCATTACTCTACCATCTTCCTTTCCCTTTCTCTCTTCTATCCCCTTTTCCTTTTCCTTTTCCTTTTCCTTTTCCTTTTCCTTTTTTCTTTTTTTCTTTTTCTTTTTATTATCCTTTTTTTTTCTTTTCCTTTTTTTTTCCTTTTCTTTTTTTCTTTTTTCTTTTTCTTTTTCTTTTTCTTTTTCCTTTTCTTTTTCTTTTTCTCTTTTTCTTTTTCTTTTTCTTTTTCTTTTTCTTTTTCTTTTTCTTTTTCTTTTTCTTTTTCTTTTTCTTTTTCTTTTTCTTTTTCTTCTTTCCCTTACAAAAGCTCATAAGGTTTATGTATAATTCAATCAATGCCTTGAGGCAAACTATTTGATGATTACAATAAAAAAAAATGCATTTTGCTGTACTTTGTAGAGGTAGTTTCATTATCACATGTCACTTGGTTACAAGAGTTTATGAGACTGTAACTCCCCAAAGGACATTTTAAACATACACTTTTTATGGCAACTAAACTCCAAGATAAACGAAAGCATTAAAATAAGATATTGGAATTGTTTGGTTTTGTCTTTGATTGATATGAATGAGATTCATAAAAAGTCTCGTTTCACCCTTAATCCCTGCAGTCCCCCCTTCCCTTCTGAGTATGTTACTAGAAGACAGACAAATGTATTTTCCTGTGTGAGTTCTGAATGAATAACAACACAGCAGTGGTACCTGGTATCAGAAATGGGGACAGTGTCAAAGCTTAGCTTTGACAGCACTAGCACAGGACTAGCACAGGACTGGAAGGTAAGTCCTTAATCACAGGTTTTGCTTTCCTTTCTGACCCATTTTTAACCTCTGTCTAAAGGCAGACTGATTTATTTTCACTAAAGGCTCCCAGTAGTAAAGAATATATGTGCTGCAGCTTTCCAGTTGACGTAATATATTTACCTACTTCTTTGTCTCCCTCTCACAAACTCAGAAGTCACAAGAATTTTCCAGAGGCAGCCTGAGAAAATATACATCCTGGTCACATTTAAGCCAGCTAAGAGTTTTAGAAGGTTCCCAGTTGGTTCATGTGGTCAACAGTTGAGAGAGTATGTGTCAAATACATAGAGTAATTAACTGAGATGCAAAAATGCAGAAGAAAGCAAGCAAAAAATGTTTCCTTTTTCTGTAAGAAATTTAAGAATTCTTTTTTTTTTTTTTTATGTAGGAAATTCCTTCTTCAACCACAAACAATTTTTATGGTAGTCTTCAATTTTGTTGCATAAAAGAATTAAACAACATTGAAAATGAGAATCAGGGAATCATAGAGACACAAGTTTGGAAAGGACCTACATGATTATCTAGTTCATTCATCCTCCTATCACCAATACTACCCACTAAGCTACCAAATCATGTCTTGTAGCACCTCGTCCAGATGTTTCTTGAACACCACCGGCAATGGCGACTCTACCATCTCCCTGGGCAGGCCATTGCAGTGCCTGACCACTCTGAGAGAAAAAGCTTTTCCTGACATCAAATCTAAATCTATCCTGGTGCAACTTGTGGCCATTCCCTTGAGTGTTAAAGGCCAATGTTTTAGGAAATTCATTGGATCAAAGGGAAAAAAGTAAAAAAAAAGTGAGCTCTTTACAAATAATTTTGGAAAACAGTATTACAGGTGGTTCTAGTGCTTTGTCTTGCAAGACATGGGGCTTTAATGAATGACAACACACGCAGCCTCTACCATTTCAGAGGAGCACAAAGGTAGACACAAGGTCCTATAGCACTTTGAAGATCTAAGGTTATGTATGACTTCTGCTTCACTTAAAATTTATTCTATTTCTTATCCCATCCTGAACAGTGCAATGATTTGAACTGTTAAGTCTGCTTGTGTTCCCACCAGAAAAGCTTATTATGTATTGCCATGTGTATTTTGCTAGTGCCAAATAAGTGGTCCTCATCTGCCTACCAAGGTTAAACCATAACTACGAGGATTAACGCTTAAATCTTAATCAGGATAATGACTCTTTTTGATTTGAACTTCTCTGAATTCAACAGGACTTGTTTGTTGCCCTGACTGAGCTTTTGATTAGATTCAAGACTATCTTGTATTAACAGCACACAAGAAGAAATAGTTCAGTTGCTGTAACCTTGTAGGAGCTTACAGATCAAATTGAAGCAGAGAGAAAACTGGAGCTCAATAAACAAGCAGGATTCATCCAGAGAGAGGAAAGAACATCAGTAGAACAGTTAGTGTAAGCATGTAGTCAGCTTGGTGCTTCAAATAAACGAAGATTACAAGTTTATGTTAGGTATCAGTCAGCCAGGAATAAAGGGGAAGCAGAAGGAGCAGAGTAACATCCCTGCAGGACTGGCCAGCTGCAAGGGGGAACAATCACACGGGAGTCCCTCTGCTTAGAGAAGAAAGATTTAGGCATGTGCTTCTTTGCCCATAACTCCCTGCAGCAACAGACAGAGCTCTTTATGGCTGGCTCTTAGCCATAGCACCATCAAGGGAAGCCCCTGTGCTTTTGCAATAAACTCAGATAGAGTTTTAGGTTTGGAGATTTTTTTTTTTTTTTGGGGGGGGAGCTTTTTAATTTTATTTCCTTCCATATTATTCTTTACACCACAAAGTATGTTCAGTACTTAAACACAAAAGGGCTAGAGCATCGGAAGCTAAAAGTCTGAGGAGAAGGAAAACATATATGTAATCTTTCCCACACAGAGTCAAACAATGAAAAAGGGAAGAAAAACATCAAGGAGACAAACAAGTACAAGTATCAGATGAGGAAAGACAGAGCTTTCAGGAAGAAAGTCATTCAGGCCACTGCTGTGCTGGGACCATTTACTTGTCACATGGCGCTTAATCATAATAAATTAAGTTTTATTTTGCATTTTGCAACATGCTAACTTGGCTCAGCAGGTAATGGGAGGAGTCCTGGATCGCCAAATGGTGTTTAACTAAGAATAACAACAATTTCCCCCCTGCAGGCTGGCATAAATAATGAATTCAAAACGTGCCTCTTTTGAGCAGATTATTCCAGCTGCTTCTTGTTCTTAAAGCTTGTTGGGAGGTTTAACACCAGAAAGTCAGACCTCCTGAAGCTACAATTATCATCCTCAAGCAGCAGGCCTGGGAAATGGTGAGTTTAATTGAAGTGGCTTCGTGTTGCCAGTAGTGAAGAGGGTTCCAGCAAAGTTTCATGAAGGTCCAGCCAAGGTGACACACATCCCATCAGCAGGTCTGATACGGGATGGGATCAGTTTTTCCAAGGTGTGTCTGAAATACCACCAAGTCCGAGAAGTATTGATCTTTTCACCTTCTTTGCACTGGCTTAAGTACCAGCTTCAGAGAATGAAGCCCAAAGCAAGGATCCACCAGGCGGGTAGAACAGCAGAGGATATGTAGGTCGGGCAGTAGGGGAGGGAAAGGAAAAATAAAATCCAAACTTTTCTAAGGCTAAAGGTAGATAAGCACGGTGAGAGATTGCCTCAGGAAACAGAGGAACCTCCCAGCATTTTAGGGGGTTATAAGGACAGGTTAGACAAGAAGCTGTCAGGAGTAGTTTAGGAATAGTTTGCCTGTTTTTGAGGAGAAAGGTGGACCAGTCAGTCCCTCGGGGTCCCTTACAGCCCTCTATTCAATGATTGATGGAAATTGTGATGTGCTTGCAAGCAACTTGCTTCCAGGTTCAAACAGGCTATATTCAGTGACTGCGCCTGTTCTCTGGAGCTAATAGCTGTTTTGCCACTGACTGCATTAGGAGCAGGGTCAGATCCTTAATTACAACTATGGTTGGCTGCAAGAATATTTTCCTGGGACTAATTAAGGGTCTGTCTCATGCTAGTAGCAATTTCCCTGTGGGTATCATCCCATTAAAAAAAGAGAATGAGAGTCAACGGCTTCAAAGAAAGCACTGATTGTTCATTAAATAATAGGAATAAATACATCTGCATATTTACAGTTGCTTGAGTTTTTGCCCGATTTCTAGAGACAGAAAAAGGTTGTGGGTTTTTTTCCCCTTTTGTCCCTATGAACTGTTGCAAAGTTGACAGTCGTACCTGTCAGACCTCAAAATCAAACCTTAAGAGAATAGAGCACTTAAACAAATATTTCAATCCTCCTTTGCCAGCAGAGTAACAGAACGTCGGCATTAAACGCAGTCTCATGCCTTTGCTGTAGAGCTGAGATTAGCTGTGCCACTGCCCAGACTGGGGCCTGGAGTATCTGCTGTGGAAAACTACAGATGTTTATATTCCATCTTAAAAAAGAGACTCTTGAGAATTTCTCTTAAGCCTGCGGGAGATTACTATTCCCTTGAAGGTCATCTTCCAAAACCCTCAATGTTACAAGATAATGCTCCTCACTATATCGAAAGGGTTTTGCCAAACTCAGTCCTAGTAGAACTTAGTTTCTATCAGGGAAAGTAATTCTGGGGTAAATATCATTAATTTCTCTTCTTCATCACTCAGAGTGCTGCGTTTATCTCATGTTCTTGGATTGACCCTCGTGGTTGTGGTGTTTCAGTACTTGTGGCTTTAATTTTATTTATGTGGCCTCCCACAAGGAATAAAGTTGATCATATCTGCAAAGTGGGAGATGACTTCCCATGCTTTAACAGAATTGGCACATGCAATGTGCCTCGGTTACCCTGCCACAAATCTTGACCTTAATTGCCATGGGTGGGTGAAACACCCCCCTCTCTTGTCCAGTTTTCTGCTGAGGTTTGTGACTGGCTGGGTGCAGTCTGGGATGAAAATAAGGGGTGGTAATTAGTCTGGGGAGCAAAATGTTGAATCCTCATGTCTTATCATTATAGCACCTCAGTGGGGTGCACCTGTGGGGATTCTCTGATGGCTACTTTATGAAAAGTTATGCTGAAAATTTTACTTTCATGGTGCATGAACAGAGTTTCTCTTCTCTAGTCAGATGTCTATCNATGAATGAGCCCCCCCCCAGGAAAAATGCTCACTCTTTCCTTTAAGAAACAGGAGAAATAACCAGTGTTGATAAGAAGTGTGTGATTTTAAGCTGCAAACGATGCTCTCAGGCAAAAAGTAATATCCTCCTGCTTCTTCCAAATACCAAATCCTAAGGGTTGAACTTTGCTTGTGGCCAGCCAGAAAACACGAATTTCTTCTGTACAACTCTGTGTTTTCCATTGCTATGAAATATTGTATTTTCTTTTCATACTCTGTGTTCTAAAAATGTCCTATGTAAATCAACAGCAAAAATTAAACAATATGAAGTTCATTTGGAGAGGGAAAAAAAAAAACAAAACACATGGATTCAATTTATGGGTTTAACTGGAGATACACAAGACTTTGCCAGTACCCTCTTTACTCCAGTTTCAACAACACAAATGTGGCTGCAGTAATTCATAAGGTATAATGTGAGGTTTTATAGAGGTACTTTGTACTACACACTATATATTATTTGTGAGAGGAAAAATATTTCTGTTCTACAATTGTTTAGCATAAAAATTATATTCAGTTTCCCTGGCCACACTGAATGATTTTTCTCACATTCAATGGTGTTATTAATTTTAATGAGACATGTTTAAATTAGGCTTTGCTTACGTTGTTTATTAGTTGTATTCCCATGAGCTTTTCACTACAGAATGCCTGGCCTTTTTACAGCTAGGGAATCCACACTGGTGTAAACACAAGCCAAAACCAAGGGAATGAATAAAGACAGGAAATGGTAAAACTGAGGAAGAGATGATAGAGGCTGGAGGAGAGGGAGCTGAGTGTCCGCAAACTCCTTGGAGAGGGCATGTGGCCCACAGAGAAGTGTCTCATCCAGTACCTTGCCCCAGGTTTAGGATGATGCTTGGAATTGTGTTCAGCTGGGGATGTCTCACTTGCAAGTGAGACATTCCTGACTTAAGAAAACAAGCTGGTTTCCTTAAATGTATCCAGCAACCTCATAATGATTCACAGCCCATTAGAGTTTATTTTCATATAAAATTTTATTTCCATAGTTCAGCATCCCCCAAGAATCATTGTGGTGGGTTCAGGTTTATTCTCTCACGAGGACGTGCAGGGATTCAGGCCATGCAAGTTGAAGATCCCTTGGGCATGTCGGTGGATGACCCTTCTGCATGATGGATGTTGCCCCTGCCACATCTCAGTTGGAACAGACTCTTGGTGACTGGCTTCCTATATCCTCTCCTCTCTTCTCTACATTTTTGCATTAGGTTTTCAAATTCTTAGAAATTTGTTAATTCATTGAATCCTTAATGGTAACAGGTTATGGGCATACACACCTAAAGTTGTAAGGTTACCTTAGAAATTTCAAAAGTAAAAGGTGCCCTGCAGCATAAAGGTAAAATTCATTGAAAAGCCTTTAGAAGTGTCAATAGTCTTAAGCACATAAAAGTATGTATCTGAAAATTTATTGAATTTGGTAATGATACTGTATGCATGAAGATAAGATGATTTATGAAATATGTTTAGGAAACAGGAAAAACAGTTTCTGAAACAAGGCCACTTTATCTGTTTTTAATAGGGTGTGAGGCTTTCTTGGAGGAATCATCCATGCTCTAGAATTAAGTGGAATATGGCAAAGAGAATTTCCATGGGGTCTGTAATAATACATGCAGCATTTTCTTGACCTGGGAATTAGGACTGATGGGAATAGCCTACAGGAAAGCCACTAAGCAAGTACAGACGGAATAGAAATGAAATCAAAATGTTGATGTGAGAGTGCAGAGAGTAAGGATGTGAGTTGGGAAATATATAACAAGGGCTTCTGACCCAACATAGTGACTCAGCTGGAGACAAGGGACAACAAAGAGGTACATTGTTAGCCAGCAATGTGGAAAGACCATGAAAAATGCCAGTAAATTCTAGAGACAGGGAAATATTAGAAACATCTAATTAGAAACAATCTGATATCAGTAATTTCAGGATTTGGATCTGCTACTAGATTTTAAAATTTTATTAAGATTTTTTTT
>VXBJ01002449.1:170282-183821 GCA_013400055.1 Nycticryphes semicollaris
AACATAGGTTTGCCTTCATGAAGAGAGATACTATGAATTCTAAAAGCCTTTAAACTTATATTCCCTAATAAATAAATTAATCAACAAGTTGTATGAAGCCACATAAAACTCACTCCACATCTCATTAATCTTTGAGATATTTTAGGAGGTTTTTTTTTAAGTGAAATAAATCCTTGCTGCAGAAATGTTTATGTGCCATGCTGAGGAAAGAGAATTTGCCTTAAGGCTGGGATTCTGTCTCCTTATGCCAAAATGATTAGAAGCATGGAGAAAAAAAACGAAACACACACACACACAAACCACCAAGAAAGCCATCATAAAGAAGAGTGATTAGAAAAACTGAGTTTGCTTATTTAAAGGAAAGAATAATAAAAAGAAGTCAGGTGTAAAAATGCAAGCCAGGGAGAACTCAAAAGACATGATTGCATTTTTTCTTTTTTTTTTTTTTTCCCCTGTGTTTATGTAGTTATTTTCTAACACACTGTGGTCAAACATTTTGACTCCTTCAGTCAGAAAGCTATCTCAGATGGCCTTTTCAATGTTATGATCTAGGGGACACAGGAAGCGCACATTTGAGAGGTTGTCCAGTTCTCCATTTATAAATTCTAGTCTAATAAAATATATTATCTTTATAAAAGAAAGCTTGTCTTCTTTCTAGAAGAGGGAGCCAAGAGCAGTCTGGACTTTGCATGAGGACAGAAGCTCTGAGAGCCAAAAGTTATAGGAGGTGTTAAAATGGATGTTGGTGTGTGTTGGGGGTGACTGTGTGTAAGAGAGACAGAGAGGGATGCTCTGCTTGGTAATTAAAGAAAGAGTTTTCCTCTGGACATTTCTAAAGGTGTGGATATCTTTGAAAGGAGGTCAGAGAAAGGGCCAAAAAACTACCAAGGACTGAGTGAAGTTTCATTATGAAGAATGATTTAGAGAAGGTAAAAAAAGAACTGTCTGCTGAGACTTCCGAGGACTTGCCAAGTCATCACTTCATACAGTAGAGAGAGGGTCTGTATGACAAAGGAGCTGAGAAAATGCACTATAAAGAGGACTACCTAATATGATGTGAAAGGGAGAAAACGGGTCTCTGCAGAAAAATTTCACAGCACCCAAACAGCCGCTGGATGATCTGTCATAGCAGAAAAGCATCGTGTTGACCCAGCATAGTCACCACAGACCAGCGCAGGCTGACAGGCACTGAGTGATGAGGAGAGTCAAAAGTAACCTGCTCATTTCATATTAAAAAAATCAGTGGGAGAAGATTTTTCAAATATTATAAATGTTGCTTACAACACGCACAGAGCAGGTGGGAATTGGGGCCAAATATTTTGAAAAAAATCAATAGAGCAGTGGTGGGAACTGACTTGCTCCCTTATATTTATGGAGTTAGCAATCAGGTAAAAGATTACATTCTTAAGAAACATTTTAAAATGCATTATGTTCTGTTGGAACAGAATAGGAGAAAAAATTCATTCTGTTTCAGCTTAAACCAGGACACACTGGAATATGATCCTTCAGGATATGTCAGGAAGGGAACAAGGGGAGAAACTGAAGCTGTATAGTCACTGCTGGATGAGTCCCTGCTAGAACAGAGAAGCCTCCTTGAGGCAATCTGGGTTGAGAAAGTATATGTACCTCCACACTCTACACGGATACCGACATCCCCACATCCCACTAACATACTCATTTAAAAAAAAATTGCTTTAATTCATTAAAAACACACTAGAAAAATAATTGTGGCCAGTTCTTGTCCACAAGACCTTTGGGAGGGAAATTCAGCACAGCCTGGAAGTCATTCATAAGTCTTCTGTGAAATGAAATTCCACTTCAGACCTCAGTACACAGTTTAAGTACTCCCTACATTTCTAACATTATCCGCACAGATAATGTAAACTCAGAAAGAATACCCTGAATGTGAACATTATTTATATCTTTCCCAGAAAGAAATTGGCAGGCTTAACAGTCTCCCCAAAGGTGGGATGTAAACATCACAAGAGATCTCAGCTGGAACGAGAAATGGAGTATCTGCCATCTCGTAATTGGAATTTAAATTTAATTAAGATGGAGAGAAAAATACTCATCACCCTTTCAGTGAAATGCAGGAGCCCTTGCTGCAGTTATCTAAATATAAGAGATCAGCCTTTCTAAAACTTTAGTTAAACAATCAAGTTTTAGTGTAAAAAATGGCTTGCAATCTTAATTCTTAAGTTTATAGTTAAATGACAAAAAAAGAAAAAAAAAAGTCAAACTGTTTTTCTGGGCTTCTTATATGCTTCTGTCTCCTGAATCACAATATAGGATTGAAATCCAGCATTTTAGCACCAAGACCCTTATTTTACAAAATTAAACTCAAGTACTACGATGTGTGCATGTGGTGGGACCTGCTCAGACTGGGGACAGGCAGGTAGGTAATCCCTAGTGCATGGTGAGCCCTCAGGTCCCACTTTTGAGTAAACCAGCAAGAGGACAAGGAAGGATTGCTCTCGCTACACATATTATGCTGTCCTACCTTGTTTCCCAGATGTCCCTTACATATGGGAAGGGACCATATTTCAGGATGGATAAAACTTCTGGCAACTGATTCCCTGCCACAATCTCTACCAAGGCATCTGTAGTCCTTCCCCATTCATCTCATGGGGTTTGGGTACGTCAGCTGTGCCTGGTTACATGATTTCCAACCATGCCTGTGGCAGTCTCATACCTGCAACTGTATCTGCCACACAACCTGGGCAGGGTATCTGACCAGGTCTTGCTGCTCACAAAAGCACAATTATAATATTAATACATAAAACTAATGAAGACCACTGTGGACAATGTGCAACTTCCCGTGTAGCACACACAAAGCAATTTTACTTCATTATTACTTTGTGAAGTATATAACATCTGGTTAAGCTGCTAGATATCTATTTATAAAAGCATTTAGTCTTGATTTAAGACTTCAAGTAAAAGAGAATCCATCATGCTCTAAGATAAAATGTCCCAGTGGTTTATAACTTTCAGTGTTAAAAAAGTGAAGCAATTTGTAGTTTGAATTTATCTTCTACTGTGAACCTTTGAAACTCATTATGTTTTTCCTTTCCGAGATTAAAGAACTGACTGTCAGTTACCTTCTCTTTTGTAGATTCTTTCAGATTGATCAAATCAAACCTTAACCTTTCCTCGGGTAAGACTGAGAAGGGGAATTTCCTTGGTCTCACCAAAAGGCATTTGTTTCTCCCCAACTGCAGGTCAAGCTTGCAGTTTTTTTCTGGATTTTCCACCCCTGGCCTTTCTTAAAGTGCTTTGTACATGTTATGTTGAGTGTTGGACACAGTCTGGCAGTTATGGCACTGGCAATGTTTGAAAGGGTTACATAGGATGTCATTCCCTCCATGTCTTAACTTTAATGAGTCAATTAGTTCCCCTTCATTTACATCCCAGGATGACCTGTAGTCTCTCAGGTACAGAGCCATGCTAGTAGCTGATGTTCCAGAGTTTTGTATGTCCTCAAACTCATTGCAGAGTTACTGTTTTCTGAAAGACTATCCACAGGCCTGTAAGTGTAACCTAAGTACTTGGCTTCTGCATGCTTGCTGGAACTTAACTGTAATATTTGTTCAAGTCAATACAGAAGCTCATTAAAGACGGATAAAACTTATTATCTGGATGCAAAGTATTGTGGTTAAAGACCTGAATTTGGCTTCAAGAATTCCGGGTTCTTTTTTAGGCTTTTACTGTAAATGCCTATGTAAATCTTAACAATAAAAAGGGCTTAATTTTCTCCTGTGCCAGCTCCACTATATAAAATGGAGTAACAATTTTTCCACACCGTTTTTATTGTCTAGGCAACCAGTAAGCTAAAAAAAAAAGAATTGCAAGCCTGAATAACAGGAACAAAGTAAAAGACTAGAAATGAAGCATGGGAGAATAAAGCACACAAACAGAACAAGAAGCTTATTAGGAGCATAGACTTGGAAAAAGAGTCTCCTGGGCCATGCAATTAAAATTCTTCTATTACATGTATTAAGATCTAAATATTCAGTTATCAAGCTCCATTCTACAATGCCAGATCTCTGACCTAAGCGTCCTGTTTGCCCTTTTGCAATTATACCCTTTAGCCTGAAATACTCTTTTTAGTTCATGGTGTTTACACCATCTGTTTGCAAATATGATGAGATGAATTGTTATATTGAAGTTCTCTGTGCTTGAAATACAATCCTTCAATCAAAGAGAATTGTACTTGTGTCATATATATATAAAATCATAGAATTATAGAATCATTTCGGTTGGAATAGACCTTTAAGATAGAGTCCAACCGTAAACCTAACACTGCCAAGTCTACCACTAAACCATGTCCCTAAGGACCACGTCAATGCATCTTTTAAATACCCCTAGGGGTGGTGACTCAAGCCCAACCCTGGCAAGCTGTTCCAATGCTTGATCATATCACTGTATCTGCCATGTCCAGTGATGCTTGGATGGGTAATCTTCAGATTAGAAAGTAATATAGCCATGTCAGGGTTGTGTTTTCACACACATATACAGATCCAAACTCAAATCACTGTCTGGCAGAGCACAGCACCATGGAGCCGGATCATGTGGTCAGGACTGGCTTGTGGATGTAGGGCCATGGAGATGACCTACATCAGCTGAATGTTGCTGTAGCAAACGCTGTGCACTTCAGTAATACAGTCACACATAAAAAGCTGACATCTATATTTTTAAAATATTTATCCCAGCCAGATACAGTGCATAGTGATTAGGATACAAATGAGATCAACTCCTCCTCTCCGGAGAGAAATCCAGATTAATTTGTTCTCCCTCTCCCACCAGTGCTTCTCCCCTCCTCCTTGCCTCAACATAATCTTTTTTTATTATTATTATTATTTTCCTTTCTGTTTTCTTCTAGACATTCAACAAAACAATTAAACTGTATTCATACATTATTGTAATTCCAATGCGAGGACACTGAATTGTCTCAGGGGCAGTACTGCAGTGTGGTGAGTATTAAATTTAGAGAAAGTGCAAATGGGTTAAAAAACTTGCCTTTTGTGTGTGTGTGTGTGTAATGCGTAACATTCACAAAATAAAAAAAAAAAAAGCTTTTTCAGGCTCCTCTTTGGAGGATTTTGGAGTGAAAACAAGATTTACTGCTGAGCTTATTTTCCACTCCAAATAAATGTTATCAGTTGATTTATGCTCCTTTTAAAACAATTGATACAAGGCAGGGTGACAACATACTGAAAACGTAGGAGGGAGGCTCACCCCAATACCACTCTTTCCACTTACAAGTAAGGGAGACATTGAGGACCATTTCCATAGCACCAGCAGTGCCAACTGCTAAGCAATAAAGAAAACCTCTGTCCCTCTCTGCTGATGTCTTTTCCTGCTCTCCTTACAGGCATTTTAAAGTACTTCTGGTCTTGACCACAAACACTTAACATCTCTGGCTCCTGGAGTAAAATACGAGCAGGCAGGTCTGTTGCCTTTGCTCCTGCATCAATACCTGAAAGTTGTTTTAGGCGTTTGGCTGTGTGCTGTCAACCGATTCATCCCAGCAAGCTCTGTGTGTTTGGCTGATTATGCTCACTGCCCACTGAGGAGCCACACGTAAAAGCAGCCATCTATGGTATTTCAGTAATGAGAGCTCCAAGAGAGGGATTACTATTTTAGTGAAACAATGGTTTTTCATGGAGTCCCATGAAAGAAATTGGATAGGTGTCACTATCACGGGAGGCAGCAAAGAAAAAATCCTACCTAGATTGTTGTTGAGGTGGCTTTGCCAATGAGAAGTGCAGAAGGCTGGAGACAGGGCATCAACAGGCCAGATCCCATGACCCTCACTCCAGCTGCCCCAGACCTGGCCCTTCATCACAGATCCAGCTATTTCCCTTCAGAAAGCTCTGGGTTTGTCTTGTTACTTGTGTGAATAGTAGCCGAGTCTAAATAAGTGCATCCTGGGTTTCATCAAAAAGAAGAGTGGCCAGCAGATTGAGAGAGGCAATTCTCCCCCTCTGTTTCAGTCAGACTCCAACTGGAGTACGGTGTCCAGCTCTGGAAGAAATGGAACTGTTGGAGCCAGAGGAGGTCCACGAGGATGCTTCTGGGGCTGGAACACCTCTTCTATGAGGATAGGCTGAGAGAGTTGGGTTTGTTCAGCCTGGAGAAGAATAGGCTCCAGGGAGACCTTATAGTTGCCTCAGGGGGTTGGAACTTGATGATCTTTAAGGTCCCTTCCAACAATAACCATTCTGTGACGCTTTGTGATTCTATGATTCCATGAAAGAGAACATTTTGGCACATCAAACTACTCCTACCTGTCACCCCTGTGGGGATTTCCTTTATGCATCCTTGGTTGTCTTACTTAGTCACACAATGATTACCCAGGCTTACACTGTGATAGTTAAAATACAAATCTAATAAATACAAAAATAATAATAAAATACAAATAATAATCAAGATGTGAACTCTCATATGCTTAAAACATCAAGGCAGAGAACAAATTAATTAGCATGTAGTTCATAACTGTGACATTGATGAATTACTGCATAGCTATTGATTAATCATATATCAATTACAGTGGTCTAAGTATTACAACTACAAATCAATTTAGACCTATCGGTGAATTGATACTTAGTGAAAGAAATTAAATCAAAGACTCTGAATGGTACAAAAGTGCAGGCTAAGATGTAACTCCCAGCTGATGCACAAGTAACGTGCTTGATTAACACTAATGGAAAGCTAACTAGATATGCCTGCAGTGTACTGATATGAGAACAAACTTCACCTGATTGAAGACTCCCTCGCTATTTATCCTGTTTTGGGCCCTGTTTATAGGCACCTCATTAACAAGAAAGTGTGACCCCAGCCTTGGTGTAATAGAGCTGCCACTGAGGTAAGCATCCCATTTATTCAGTGACGATACTATAGGAATTAATTCCGTAAGGTTTATTTCTACAGCACTATATACTTAGTTTTTATTAAACACAAAAACAGATGGGGATTAATTTATGCAAACAGTTCCTGTAGCTTCAATGGAGTGTTTAGCAGAACATATTTTGCAAGACCTGGCCATAATTCAGGAGTGTAGAAAACAGTCTTGTGACCTAAGCACAGCCATCACTGGAGGGTAATTAACCTGAAAACAGTTGTTGAGTAGTTTTGATAGAAAGTTTACAAATTGAATGATTTGTTTCTTTGCTACATATATTTGTTAGAGATCTTTTAATTCCTGACACTCATGAGGGAAAAAAAAAAAAACCACAACAACAAATAACTAAAAAAACCCCTTAAAAATTATGTTAGACACAGTCTTGGCAATGCTTTCAAAAACATCTTCCTTTCTTCACCGATTAGGAGAGGTCCAACATCTGTTTCTTTGTTGGAGAATTCAGGAAAGAGATGCATCTGGCCCCTGGGTGCTGCTCCAACAGGTCTCAGTTTCCCCTGCATGCCATTCAGATTTGTCGTACCATGAATATTGCACCTATTGATGTGGAAATGGTCACATACAGGAGAGCAACTGCCTGGAGCCCTGAACATCTTTCTGCTCTGCTAGCAGCCTTCAGGGCTGCAAACTTAAAAGTAGCTTCTGATTTGGATTGTTTCTACCCAATTTACATTATCCAAATGGTGGTGAGATAGGAGGATGCAGAAAATGTTTTTCCAGGGTTTGCAGGCTTACTAGTCTGCTTGTGACCCCAAGAAAGAATTTCTGCAATATTAAAAAACAACATCCATGCTCCATCCTCCCATTTCTGGAAGTAACAAAAGCCTCGTGGAACATATTGCTACACTGTTGTCAACATAATGATAGTGTTTGTAAAATAAACTCCCACCAAACACTCCAATAATTAGAATGTCTTTTTTCCCCCTCCCAACCTTATGTTCCTTTGAACACAATGACATCAATGTTAATTAATTCTATATTCGAATGTTCGTCTTCTGTGGCAGCTCTACCAAATAAACAAAGCAAAACAATATTTAACCACGAGAAGATGTAAAATGTTTACATAGGAAGGGAATAAAACCAGTGATGGCAACAAAACTCTTAATCAAACTCAATTATACAGACCAGGCACAATCTGCCACAGCTGACAGTTTGCTGACTTTTAGTTATAGTATTGTGCCAGGAGAAATTTTGTATTTACAGCCCTATGGAAAAAGGTTCTTGCTTAAACACCATTGAGGATAATCACAAAGTAGGTGACTTCTTGGCAAAAAAAAAAAAAAAAAAAAAAAAAAAAGGGGTGAACAGTTGATCATAAGAAAAAAAAAAAAAAAAGGAAAATTTTAAAAAAAAAAAAAAAAAAAAAAAAAAAAAGGGTTGATCAGTTGATCATAGTGATAACCAAGAAACTACGAATATCAATAAGATGTGGTCATTCCCTCTGAAAGACTGTAGAAGATACCGGTTGGGTCAGCATTTCTAATTATGCATCTATATGTGGAAACACTATCAGTTTTTACTGCCAAGTTAACATTTTAACAGCAGTGAGCAAAACCCTTCAGGAAAAAGCAAGAACTACCGTTCCGAAAAAAACCTTCTAGCAAATGGAGATTAGTGTTTAGCAAATTCATTTAAGTGAAGGTTCATGAAAGTTAGCTAAGCAGCCATCTACAAAACAATGAATGATAATTCCTTCCAACCTGCTTTATTGAGGAAACATGTCTTGTAAGAAGAAAAAACAAAAAGATATGGAGAATGTATTTTTAAAACTGTACGTTCCCACGATTGTGGGGGTTTTTGGAGCAGAAGATCAGCTAAAGTCCTGGGACTTCACTGAAGTTCAAAGTCAAATTGGGAATTTGACCCTTCATGGACTAAGCTAGACTATAGCAAAAAAACCATTCTTTTTGGCCTCAGAAACCAGCCTGACTTACACTTGGGAGTTTTTTAAAGCCTGTGCATTATTTTGGGTAGTGGGATGAGCTTAAATGGAATATTATTGAATCCTGCCTGCATCCTGCTATCTAGACAGCGCTGATTATATATTTATTTATCTATCTATCTATCTTTTTATTTATTTATTTATTTATATTAGGGAAAGGTTTGGTTGTTTTCACTTTTAAGGAGGTAATTTAGACCAATTCTNCTTTCCTTCCTGCCTTAGGTAGATTCTGTGTAGAAAGTGAAAGACAACTAAAATGTAGAGTATGATTTCAAATTGTGCCTACTGCACTACATAAATAAGAGGAAAATATTATAAAAGAGGGACAGTGTCACTATAGTGTCCCTGACATGACTTCTATATGAGAAGATTCTATGAATATAGAGGATAGTCCAATAAAACTGCTCAGTCAACTTTTTGGTTTAGAAACAGATCCTCCTGCAATCATACACTTTTTTTTTTTTTTCCTTTGAGGAGCCGTAAAACTGTCTCAGTTGTGAATCCTCTTAAATGTCCATCTAAATGTCCAGGCTGAGTGCCAAAAGGAAATCAATCTATGCTGACTCTCTGAAATCTTCCAAGTGTGATAAGCCTAATAGGAACATTTGTCCATTTTATGTTACCTTCAGGAGCTTTTACAGTGAAAGTCTCACCTCTTTTCTACTGCTTTGTATGCAGTGGCTGTTAATTTTTAGTTGAACATACTCACTCAAAGCAAAATTAGATTCTTGCTAGAACTGTGTGAGATCAAACACATTTCTGTCATGTTGTGATAGAAGGATACATTTTCTTTGGAATACAACAGCCTATGAAAACACGCACATTTATATGAGGGCAATAAAGCTAAATATTGTGGCACCACATAGTCGGTGGTAGTTCGGTACATTTTCAGTTTCCTTGGAAAACCCTGCAAAAGCTTTTGTTCAGTTGCCCCTCTTCCTCCAAAGAGGGTGCTGAGAGCTCCCAGCTTCTCTTGCATCCTGGGGACAAGAGACATATGAAGCTGTTTTGGAGAAAGTTTCTTTCCCGTTAGTGGAGCCATATTTTGTGATGGATTAGCAGGCAAACAGTCCCTACCTCTCTCTGTCCACCTACATGTGCATTTTACATCTGTCACCCTGGCATCTAGAATTTGGCTCCGCTTTCTGCCACGTAGTTATTTATGCCTGACATCCTTGTTCCATTTCCCCTCCCTTATTTCTTGCTGTCATTCAGAGTTTCTTTGGCTTTTACCAGGGCTCGCTGGTTTGCCATGCGCTGGTTTGGCAGGATCCCTTGATGGCTTCCCTGCAGCTCAGGAATAGACAAAGCTGGTATTTGCCATGAAGTGGCCTCCTCTTACCTGAGCAGGGTCCTCCACACCATGCTTCTGACACTCCTTCAGGTAGGACTTCCAAACTGCAAAGGAGAAATTCACTGGAGGCAAAAGATCACAGTGCAATTCAAGTTAGGGGCTGCAAGTACACAGCTAAAGATGTGAAATGACCTCCATTGCTCTTGGTGTTTCATAAGTGCTCTGCAATGACACCAGCTAACAGTCAGCACGTCTTTACTTCTTGCTCAGGAGGAAAGTGTCTTCCAGATGGTTTCTTTTTATTCATTTAGAGAGAGTTAAGCTCAATCTCAGAGCTGCAGACAGATGACTGATTGATGCTCCTTGAAAATCTGCTGATTGGAAAGACTGTATATCACATTAGCTGTTTCAGAGTTACTTTGGTAATTGGGTCCAAAGGAGAGAAGAAAAAAAGAAAAAAAAAAGATTTGTGCCAACCTAGGTGTAACTGATTTACCTCATTATTTCTGATTCAGAATTGACAAGACATAGATCAGCCATCGACAACTTACGCTCCTAAGAAATGGATGTTTCAGGCACTCTTGAAGTGCCAGAGGATCACAGATTAATACGTTTTAAGGCTTTTGCTTTTGTGTTGCCAAAATGAATGGGATTTGGGTCAGCGATATATGTGTGTTATTACCTTTTCTTATATCTTTTTGGTGGTTTAACTGAAACAAATGAATGCTTTCAGTTCCAGTTGTCAGTAGACCAGAGTTTACAATGAAAGAAATATGGCCCAAATCTAACCTTGGTTTCCTCCCCCTGAGGATATGTCTATCCTGCACACAGCTCATCGCCTCCAGACAGATCTCAGCTAGTTTTTGAAGTGGCTAGCACTAGCAGCTGGCAGTGAAGCTCAGGCTGACCTTCAAAGTACTGCACTTTAAAATCACACCTAGTACAAAACACTGGGTCTTCAGAGAGTTTTTCACTGGGGTTTCTGAGTTTTAGAGCAAAGTGCGTGGTGCTGCAGTTGGACTTCTAGCACACCCCGATTCAGCACATTTCCCCAAGGTGCAAATTACCGTTGCTCTTGTCTGTGTTCAAAATCTGGTGGAGTATGAGGCTGATTTTCTATACCTTGCCTTCTGTATTAAACCCCACAACTGTGTGATTGTTATTGGCAACTCTTGACACAGGGCTGTTAAGTGATAACTGGTTTACTGCTGTGGCTAGGCTTTGCACCTATTTACTATGGACATTGTGGATATTTAAAATCTACATGGGTTTAAAAGTGATAGGGGATATTAATTACTGAAAAGCAAATCAGTCTGGGACTGTTAAACAAAAGACAGTAACTTTAGCTCAGGGAGGAGCAGAGCAACAGCACACAGGAGGCTGGAAGACCATTCCAAGGGGAAAAAAAAAAAGGCTTCTATTTCATTTTACTTTTTCTATCCATCTACTTTTGGAAGCTGTCAGAGACCAGGCAGCATGCTGGGCAGGCATTTGGACTGAGCCAATTCAGTCCATCTTAAACACTTAGATTTACGGTGATAATCAAGTTTAATTACTATTTAGTCACTATTTGAAGTGAGTCCAGTATCTTTCCTACCCTCACCACTCATTCTTTTGCAAGGACAGTTATCTGAGATTTAAACCACACTTGTTGTCACTGAAGCATGAGTTAAAAAAGAGACCAAGACACAAAATGTTTCATGGTAAGCTCTGCTTATGGACTACTGCTGCTACTGGTGTCCCATCTGCTTTAGGGGGTTACTCATGCCGTATGTTACTCTTTTCCACCTCACTTTTAACTTCCTAACATTTATGGAAGTTTCTGCCCTGCTAGTTTTGCTGACTAAGCTGTTTGTGTGCCTAAACTCAGGAGATGAAAGTAACAAGCACCTTCAAACACACTTTTTCTTTTTCTTTTCCAAACAATTGTTTATTATAAAGTTTACTAAGAAATTACTGCACTGAGGTTGAGTGCAAGCAGAAGTTACAACTCAAATCCTGACACCAAACCCATCATAAACCACTTTTCTCTGAAACATTTCATTTTTTGATGAAACAATGTTATACGGGTGTGAAAAGGTGGAAATCTGTCATGTTTAGTAGGCCTTGGGGTCACATCTTACAGTACGCCAAAGACCCCACTAACTTTGCTAACAGTTTTCCCTAGAACAATCAATGGCGAGGGGATAATTTCTTTTATTATTTTTATTCTGTGTTATTAAAGTAAGAGAAAGAAAAAGAGATTTAAGGAAGGGCAGAATATTATCCCAATTTACACTACAGAATATTGAATTTCATTTAATTCATTAAACTGTACAATGAAGTAAAAAAAAGTTAACAGGCGTAACCAAGAGGTGAATCTGACCATATGGATATATCATATGTGTAATCCTTACATTTGGCAAAGATTTTGCAAACCTCTTTAGCCCCTTACCGTTATGGTTCTAGTGCCTATTAAAATTCATTTTGGAAGGCTGATTGCCATAAGAATACCTCATCAAATTTTAATTAATCCCCAAGACAAAGTTGCAATGGACATCTTGGTGAATCTTCTCTATTGAACTGACACACTGGTTAAAAAGTAGAGCAATAAAATTCCAGTTCTTTGAAGGACTGTTGGATTCTGAAAAACTACCAGTGCATTTAAATATTTAATGTGGTAGATATGGGAATTCTTAAGCATAATTTTTTTAACTTTGTTTCTGCTATTATTTGATTATTCTAAATTCTGTCACGTATGAAAGCACCTTGATATTGTAAGTGGAAGTTTGCTAAGTCTCTAAAGTCCTGTAAAATTATTTCTTCAAATTACTTTGAGTCAATATTCAACAGTAAATTGCAATATTTTTGGTTTTGGAAATGCAATTCTATATCAGACTGATGATAACTGGCACTTATACTTACACCCTTTGTTTTATGCTCTAAAATAAGCTGTACACATTAATCAATGTAGATTAAATTTCTTTTTGCCTTGAGTGCCTCAAGCTCTGAGTAGGATACAGTGGTCATACCTTAAATGTCTAAGTCTGAACCTTATGCTCCATCATAAAACTGAATAAAAAGTGAATATTTCTAGGGAGTTATCCATCACATTTTAAGATAGGTGTCTAAGGAAGGCTATAGATGACTCAGCCTCCAGAGATGCCTATTTTTTACATTGACTGTATGAGAAGCCTAGCGTGAAGCTGGACTGAGATATAACTTGTAAATACTTGCTGCTTGATCAGAAGACACGGTCATTTGGATGAGAGGAAGCTGTACATCTCAGTCTACACAATCACTCAAATATGGTACAAAATGGGAATGGAACGCCTGTGTGATAGTTTCCTACAACCACTGATGTTTTTAAGTATATAGGTTGTTCGGTTTTGGTGTGGTTTTTTT
>VXBJ01002449.1:186501-203074 GCA_013400055.1 Nycticryphes semicollaris
TCTATGGTTTGCATGATATTCTAATACTTTTTTTTTTTTAATCAAAAGTAGTTTCCCACATTAAAAATGTCTGAGATTCTCTGGTCCCATGCACAATTCGCAGCTATTTGTGAGATGACTCTTATCTCATCAAGTGTTTTACTTTACAGCAGTTGCACCTGTGTATTTTGTGAACCCTAAAGATATAGAGTTATTACTTTCAGTGTATTTGTGCTTCAGTTAAGGATAGGTTTATCTTTCAAGAAATATGTTTGGGTTTTTTGTTTGTTTGTTTTTTGAGTTTTTTTTGGGGGGGTTTGTTTGTTTCTCTTGGGGAAATAAAATGTGGCTAGAAGGGACAACAAGAGGTCATGTAGTCCGTCTCCTTCCATAAAGACAGGGTCAGNNGCTATGTCACCTGTGACAAATGCTAGTCCAAGTTGTCTTAAAAATCTTCAGTGATGAAAACATTCCCTGATGTTGGTTTTGAATCTTCTTTGTTTTATGACTCCTTGGGCTAACAACAGTAGAGAGAGAAAACTAACAACAGTAGAGAGAGAAAACTAACAACAGTAGAGAGAGAAAAGAGTTTATTTCTTTCCTTGAACTACCTGTTACTGTTGAACACCATTTCCACATTTTCCCTCAATTTTTCTTTTCTCTCTATTAAATGATCTTAATTTCTTTATTTTTTTCTCCTAGGTCATATTTTGTGCACCTGACCAAATCAATCTCATTCTCTTTTGAAGTTCCTTTACAAATAGTTTCTATCCTTCAAAATTATTGTGCCTTCTATGCACAAGGTTTTTGACCCAACCTCAGCTGGGATTCTTCTTCACCTGTAATCTGATATTACTCAGATCCCATTCTGCAATACTGTAGCCAGTCCAGAAATCCACTTTGGTATGTGTGCAGTTCTGTATTTCCAAGAGTTTCACTTTCCATTTGTCCTTCCTGAATGGCACCGTACCCTCTCTCCACTTGTCTCCAATTGCTTTGCATTCTAGTCCTCTTTCCCATGGTATTTGTAGGCACTCCCCTTGGTGCTCTCTGAGGCTGCAATAAATATGCTTTCTATTCTTTCATCCAAACTGTTTATAAAATTATGAACAGTTTCAGACATTGGACAGAATTCTAAACAGCCAACTGTATTGATTGAGAGTACCTATCTAATTTTGATGTTTTGACAGTAGCTATGTAATCCTGCACTCTAGAGTCTCACCTAGATAATATTTCTCAAACTTATTTCTAAGTCCTTCATATAAGACAGTGTCAAAGCTTTGCTAAAGTCACAGTATATGACATTTCCCGTTTCTCCTTTACACACAAAGGCAGTTACCTTGTCATAGTAAGAATTTCATTAGTTTGACATGATTTGTTTTTGATGAATGTAAATTGGCTGTTACTCTTATTATCCCCTAAATGCTTACAAACGTTTATTCCAGTATTTTAGTGAGAATATGACTTCAGCTAAATATATACATCTGCTATAGTTCCCTGAATCTTTTACAGGTAAGCATTGTATTTTGTCTTTTCAAGAAAAAATTTCCAAAGTCGCAGAAAAAAACTGGAATTTTCCTTTTCTAGAACTCAGCCAGCTGTTTCACACAAAACTTACAAACCTCCCAAAATCTGATTTATAGGTGTTCAGACTTTATGCAGTATCATCTGTCTCTGCTTTCAGTTATTGAGTGAGATGATAGATACTTATGCAGGCTTGTGGTTCAGACACTATTACACCTACAGAATTGTAATTCTGTTACAATAGCTCTATCTATACCACAGCTTTTCAAAGCAGCACAATAGCATCAGGACTAGAATTGCAATTTTGCTTCTTCAAATACTTAAGGCACAGGGAAAAAAATTCTGCTGTTAGCAACATTCTTGAAATGACAGAGGTGATCTGTTCCAACTTAGGAAGGAAAAGTTAATGATACATTTTAAATTGCATCCTTTTAATTCTGCCCCTCACCTTCTGCGGTGTTTAGAATGCTTTGAGGGCCATCAGGTGGAAATACAGAACTCAAAGGTATTCCAAAGGCCCAAGTTTCAATGTCCTGTCCTCAGATCTCTTTCAAAAGTTTGTTCTGATGAGATTGTACCTACAAGGAAATAAATAAATAAGCAAGCAAAGAAGTGTTGACATATAGGAACAATCAACAAAAACTGCAATTAATCCAATTTAAATACAGGCAAAAAATCTNGATTTGCAGAAATAGCCAAAATGTCTTGCTTCTTATATATTGACTGCAAAGGAAGCATGTTCCAAATAATCACTTGTCTTTTTTGGAGTTCCACCATTAGATAATTAATTTAAATCTCCCTAAGCCACTTATTCTCTACTTTATTTCTTTTGTGTTTGTTTATTTGGCCATGAGAGTTTCTTCTCCTTTTGATTCAATTTCAATTGTACTCCCCCCCTGTCCGTGCCCAGTCTGAAGAGGAGTATAAAATACTTCCAACAGTCTGTAAAATTACAGATAGTGAGCTGCGTAGGTGTTAGTGTTTCTTGGAAGCAGGGTCCCACGTATTTATAGCTCTGCTGTTTAGCGTTCTGTGTTGGCACGCTGTAGTACTCTGCCAGAATGCCTAAATGAATATACAAGTTCTTGGGCAGCTTTATTAACAACTGTATAATTAAAATAGGGGATGTATCAATTGCTATGGGGATTTGGCATGTGTAATAATTTGATGAGCATCTGGTAGGATTTGATATCCTGTCTTGACATTCTGTTTTGATATATGGCCATCTTGCCATAGTATTTGATAGAAGTTAGTTCTGCTCATCAGGAATATATATTCAGGGCTCAGTTTTGGGGTCAGTCTTGCTTAATATCTTTATTGATGATCTGGAGGAGGAGATTTGAGTGCACCCTCAGTAAGTTTGCAGATGACAACAAACTACGTTGGAGTGTCAACCTGCCTGAGGGTAGGAAGGCACTTGAGAAGGACTTGGACAGGTTGGATTGGTGGGCCAAGGCCAATTGTATGAGGTTCAATAAGGCTAAGTGTTGGGTCCTGCATTTCAATCACAACAACCTCACGCAGTGCTACAGGCTGGGGGAAGAGTGGTTGGGAAGCTGCCCAGCACAAAAGAACCTAGGGGTGCTGGTGGGCAGTAGGCTTAACGTGAGCCAGCAATGTGCCCAGGTGACCAAGAAAGCCAATTGCATCATGGCCTGTACCAGCAATAGTGTGGCCAGCAGGAGCAGTGAAGTGATGGTGCCTCTGTACTGGGCACTAGTGAGGTCTCACCTTGAGTACTGTGTTCAGTTCTGGGCCACTCACTACAAGAAGGACATTAAAGTGTTGGAGTGTGTCCAGAGGAGCACCACCAAGCTGGTGAGGGGTCTGATGAACACATCACATGAAGAGGGGCTGCGGGGCCTGGGCATGTTTAATTTGGAGGAGNGAAGCTGCCCAGCACAAAAGAACCTAGGGGTGCTGGTGGGCAGTAGGCTTAACGTGAGCCAGCAATGTGCCCAGGTGACCAAGAAAGCCAATTGCATCATGGCCTGTACCAGCAATAGTGTGGCCAGCAGGAGCAGTGAAGTGATGGTGCCTCTGTACTGGGCACTAGTGAGGTCTCACCTTGAGTACTGTGTTCAGTTCTGGGCCACTCACTACAAGAAGGACATTAAAGTGTTGGAGTGTGTCCAGAGGAGCACCACCAAGCTGGTGAGGGGTCTGATGAACACATCACATGAAGAGGGGCTGCGGGGCCTGGGCATGTTTAATTTGGAGGAGGCTGAGGGGAGACCTCATTGCCTTCTGCAACTCCCTGAAAGGAGGGTGTAGAGAAGTGGATGTTGGCCTCTTCTCCCAAGTGAATAATGACAGGACCAGAGGAAATGGCCTGAAGTTGTGGCAGGGGAGGTTTAGACTGGATATTCGGAAGAATGACTTTAGTGAAAGAATGGTCAGTCACTGGAACAGCCTGCCCAGGCAGGTGGTTGAGTCACTATCCCTGGAGGTATTTAAGAAAGGTGTAGATGTGGCACTTTAGGGCATGCTGTAGTGGATGACATTGTAGGGTGTGGGGTTTTTTGTTTGGGGTTGGGTTTCTTTTTTGTGTGTGTTTATGGTTGGACTCTGTGATCTCAGAGGCTGTTTCCAACCATGACAATTCTGTGATTGTGAATATTTCATGGTGCTTCTGACTTTGATAGCCTTATGGTTAGTGGATTTTCCTGTTGGCAAGACTCAGCCAGCTTAAAGGATTAAGTAATTTTAAGAGAATTCCAAAATCTTCTTTAATGGACCTCCATGGTCTAGAAAATACGCACCTTATTTATGAAATGAAACATACTACACACCCCCAAACAAAAAAAAATCCTCTCAGTGGAGAGCTTGACAGGGCAGTCAGTCCTGCGGAATCATTTTCTGCCACAAATATCGATTGCTAACTGGCTACTCTTCTAAATTGTACCATTAGGATTGCATAATCTCTTTCCACTGATTAAAAGTAGTTTAGGAATCTACCCCACATACAGACACCTGCATCTGGAGACTTAAATTGAACTCAACTAAGGTTTGGATCACAGCATGAGTTACTTGGACAACTCTACTTGAGAACTTGTATAGTCTGAGCAAGCAGGTGCTGTGGCCTTCAACTCTATTGTTTAGGATGACAAAGTCTTTTTATCATGGTTGATGGTTTTCTAACCATATTTTTTTCTGTATGGGTTGCACCTATCTCCAGCACCTGGAGATTTATGACCCTGGGATAATTCAGCTAGTTTTTGAGACTAAAACTGCTGAATAAAACTAAAAACAGAAATAGGATCTTTTCTAGCTTGAACTTGGAAAAGCTTGCTCAGTGTTTTAATATCTTGAGTGCCTGGCCACCGGTGATTTATTTTAATCTGTGTCCATCTCCCTGAAGTCCATCTTTTCATCTGCTACATGATTTCACTAGGTGCTATTATTCATTATTCCTCTGTGAAGTTGTTTGCTTTTCCTGAAGGATATAAAAGACCTATTTGCACATGGCAACTATTTAAACACCTTCATAGGTTGGTTTAATGTAATGAAATAAAATCAGCAAATTGTCACAATGCAAAATTGGCAAGGAGTTAAAGCCGAAATACTGAGCAGCTCTTAGCTCCATCCGACTGAAGACATGGGTCTCCTTCTTTGGGGACAGTATTGTAGATGTTCTGCAAGCACTCTTTACTAACTATTCAGAGAGGCCAGGACATTTTTATGTTGTTTGCAATAGACTGTTTCTTCAACCAAAGTGAGTGTCCCATAGCAGCTGGCATAGCAGTAATTCATAAAAGAGTCTTTCTTTATATTAAAGGTTCTATGAGTAGATAGAGACAAAGGATGGTGGAAGTGGCTGTTCTGAGCCGACAGGTGGAAATTGATTCAAAAATAAAATGTTGCNTATATTTCTATGTTATAGTTGCTGGTGTTATTTCTGCCTGTTGCTATGATAGTATTTTCTTCTTTAAGCTACTTCAGATACGATATTACTGCTGCATCCCAGTTCCTGGAAAATTACCGTTTTTAGAGGCAGCTGTGTTTCGGATGAGCAAGGTTCAGAGATGGTATTCTTATACGTTCTTATACAAAGAGCACAAGATCAGTAAGACAGTCAGTAGCATGGCCAGTAAGACAGGTCACTGTAAATAAGTGAATACATTTTTAAACTTAAATCCACAAGAGTTGCTTCTGCATGAGCTGCATTTTGAATTCTTGAATTTTTGAAATGACAAACTTAACCAAAGCTAGAAAACTATGTCAGCAGTTATTTGATTCTTTTTCAGAGAGTCCACAAAATATGAATTTTAATGCATTTTGCCAGGATTCAGGATTTATTATGACAGCTTCTGTACAGCTTTAGACTTGGTAGCATTTATTACCTGTAGTGAAGTTATGCTTAATAATAATATAGATTTCCTCATAATATTTTTCTTTTACAGCTGGGAGAAGATCTGCCAATACTATAATCACAAGCTAATCCTTTGCTCTTTTACTACCTTATATTTCATCTTCTACAAAACGCCACTTACAAAGTAGTCCACGCGCCTTGAGCTGCTGGAGGGAGAGATCTTCTATGTTACTGTGTTGTCACTATTAGAAATCAGATGCTAATTTTTGCTTATTGCTCTTGCAATGCTATTTTCATTCCCAATGTAGGATTAAGACTGCTCTTGTAGACAGTATATACTCTTGGTCTATGTAGGAGGGACAACAGATGGATATGACAAATAAATGGAGGAAGCGCAAGGTACCAGTAGCATGATTATGATTCGTGTAGTAAGTGGCAGTCACAGCACACCCACTGTCTAGCTATTGTCGGGTGTTTTGTAGTCATTATGGCACAGCAGGTAAACATTAATGGGAAAAGATTACATACTGTGAGACTGAGCATTCGCCTATGTAAATCATCAGAGCTCAGCCGAAGTCCAGGGAGCTGTGAGGTTTTGGACCAGCTAAGGATATGGCCTTGAAGTCTTCCTTTTCAAAAGAAAAATAAAAGTTTTGAGTCTCTTCTGCCATAACCTTCAGACTGTTCTCTCTATACAGCTAGTTCTTCAGGTGGGGGGTGATTATTATTATTTTGGAGAACGGAGTGCTATATACATTATGTGCCTGGAGGAAAGGTGTGTATTTGTAACTGTCAGCAATTCCTGTAATTACACCACTGTCAATACCAGCTTTTGGAATTCCCCTTTCATACAATCTACGTTTGTCCTCCTTCATCAGAGAAGCTGAGTGTGACATCTTCTAACAAGGCTGGTAGAATGGTTACGCGACTCAATTATTAACTCAAATGCAACTCGCATACCACAGCAAATAGAATTTCTTCTGACAAGCTGCTTGTCATATTATGGCCTTATTTGATTAACTTACCCCTTTGGAGGTGTTCATGATCTCATTAGATCTTTAATGATAAAATTCCCTTCTGCTATGTGCTATTTTATATTACGTTAAAAGGGATTCATTCATTTTTCGCTTGTCACTTGCATAATTGGATAAATATTTAACAGGGGCAAGTTGATTAAATTTCTGCTAAAACTATACTCACCACCAAAATACATTCTGAACACCTTAAAGGTTGGTCTGTCGGCCATCAATGGAGCAGGTGGTAAACCCCAAGGGACCTTCCATCTTGAAGGTCACATTAAGTCCTTTTTAAGGCTGCAGAGCCCCCAAAATTAATAACAACAAAGGATTTTGCTCCAGTAGAAAATAATGGTTCTAACAGATTACTCTGCAAAGAGTTTAAATTAGAAGATGGGAGCCATGGCTGAGGTGACTTGTTACAGAATTGATCAAATGTGAGAGGTAGTGTATTTTCTGTTTAAAATGTGAGATAATCAAGGTTAGCGTTTTGAGTCTGCTGCTGAACCACAAAGGCAAAGAATAGGCCCTCTCTGAAATGGACTTAATTTATATCAGCCAATACAAACTATATATTCCTCAGATCCACAGGTCTCATTTTTCCATGATGATATCTGGATGTCCAAATATTTTGCTTAATATATATCCATGGTACATAGGACTTTTGACATGTTGTCAAAACTGGCTTCACAATTTGTAGTCAAAGTAATTTAATAGCTTAGATTATTGACATCAAGCACAAGCACAAATAGGCAGTTAGTGCATGAAAACATGAGCCAAATTATTACTTTATGGGTCCCATGGGGATTTCAAAACTAGTCTTTTTTTTTTTTTTTTTTCTCATTGCCTCAATTTCCTATCTATAAAAGAAGTGGGTGTTGGCCTCTTCTACCAAGTGAATAATGACAGGACCGGAGGAAACAATCTGAAGTTGCAGCAGGGAAGGTTTAGATTAGAAATAAGGAAGAATGACTTTACTGAGAGGGTGGTCAGGCCCTGGAACAGCCTGCCCAGGGAGGTGGTGGAGTCACCATCCCNATGGCTGGCATTTTGTATTTTGACAAAATAGTCTTAAGTACATATTTATCAAAACAGAAGCCTCTAATTTTACAGTCTCTGTTTTTTTGACATGAAATTCCCATCATAAGATTTTAACAACTGTAAATCTATGAAACCCTGGGCTGCTAGATAATAAGACAATCAGAGTCTCAATAGGTTTTCTTGTCCATTCCTTTGCCTCACAAATATATCAGCTCAGACAGTGTCTTTTATATAGATGTTTGTAGAGTCTGTTGTTAAAATCCTTCCATGCTGGAGATTTCACAGCTTCCCCAGATCAACTACACCTATGTTTCCCCATTCTTGCCATGAGATTTGGTTTAATCTCTTTATTATATATATGTGCTTAAATAATTTAATGTGTTATTTTAAATCTTTTCAAATTCAATTTATTTTATTGAGTCAGGGATCGGAAATAGATTGATAGGCTTGGGGAAAAAAATCATAAAAGAAGAATGAGAAAACCTGAATGAGAGATATTTTAATTTGTTAAAGGGAGTGTAAAATTTTCCAAGTCTCAAATTATTTGTGGCTTTCACCTATTTAGAGGCACCAAACCCCTTCACGTTGACATTAGTTGACCAAATGACATGCCTGAAGTTGCACAGACCCACAACCGCTTTCTGATCTT
The DNA here is from genome assembly GCA_013400055.1 of Nycticryphes semicollaris. Taxonomy (NCBI): domain Eukaryota; kingdom Metazoa; phylum Chordata; class Aves; order Charadriiformes; family Rostratulidae; genus Nycticryphes; species Nycticryphes semicollaris. The sequence goes on from VXBJ01002449.1 coordinate 195,023, forward strand.
CAGTAAAACCGTTTATGTGTCTAAAGACACAGCTTTCAGGCTACATTCTGATGGACTCAGAGATTTTGGTTGTCAAAGCATATTGCCAGATTCTGGAGTTTGAACATTCATGTAGTATATTTGTATAATTTCCTCGTGTCAAATCCTGGCATACCCAGCAAGTTTTTAAGGGCAAGAAACCAACCTCAGTTGGCACTGTGTACACAGACCCACAGTTTTGGACAGTAAGAAATGTTACTCATGTGAATGCGCTTGGTCCTTGCCTACTGGCCTTGCTGTCAAAGAGAAATATAAAAGGAACATTTAATTTACCAGACCAGACATAGCCGATAGTCCATTGCTTAAGTCCAAAAGTTCCAGGAAAGGCCAAAGAGAAAGGTCACATTTGGACATTTAAAACACTAATCTATGTAAATTAAATTTCTTCAGGTATTTGCACAGGAGCCTGAAAACTTTTAGGGGGTTCACCAACTGGAAAAACATAGAAAGAAAAAAACCCAAGTCATATCTCAATTCATTTTTTTTGTCTTTCTGTCATTCCACCAAGCAGATTAAAACCCTTGCCATATGATTCAGATGGGCAATCACAGAACATCATTCTGGGCAATAAGCACTGAATAATTTTACTGGGAACCTGCCAAAGGCTGAAAATTATGGAATGAAAAATGAATGATGAATAAATGAATAAACAAATCTGTTTGCAGAAATTAGGGTTGATTGCTATATGATTTGGTGCCTCACAAATGGGGACAAATTAATTGTGAGAATTGTTCTGTAATAGAATGATTTGGCCTTTATAGCACCTGATTGAGTGCCTGTTGAATTTGGCTGAAAGATTCTCAGCTACTTCAGTGGACTTTGAATTAGAGCCATGCAACATTATTCATTGTCATGTCGTCCTATGCCCTTGGAAAGAAAGTTGTCATTATTTTCACTGCACAAGTGGGGAAACTGCAGTACAAACAGAGAATGGTTGTGGTCATAGAAAAGGTCACTCGTACAGCTCACTGACACAAGACACAGATGGGAAATTAGAAGACAACAGTCATGCCCATAAGGTTTTATTGCTATATACACAGAAGTGATAATAATCCATAATAGTCTGGGATTGATTCATTTGCTATAGGGGTGAATAGCAGGGTTCTGAGGACGGAAAGTGAACTTTGGATTACCTACAATATCCCATCAAAGTTATTAGTTTTTCTTCAAGAGCATTTTTTTCTTCCCACAAATTAATTTTTGATCTGCTGTATGAGAAAAAAAGTCGTCTGCCACCTGAAGTCCTGGATAATCTTTTCCCAGACCCTCATTTGAAACCAGTAGGTGACAGTTGCACTATTTCACCCAAATTCATCTGTCCCTTTAACCTGCGGGGGCCAAATAGGAAGCAAAATAGCTTTCGCTCTTAACAGATCAAACCAAAGAAAAACAGTGGTGAGAAATGGATTGTGTGCTGCACTCACTCAGTTATTTGAGGGAGGGGAGATTTATTGACTGCAGGGGTCAATAAAATTGCAGCGCAACCTGAGTTTTCATTTTGAGTCCCGAAGTAACTCTCTGAACTTTAGCAGGAACTTGCTGCAAACAAGTTAGATTCCAAGGTGTTTGCTCGCTTAAACTATGGCTAAGCCAAAGCAGACACAAAGGAACTAAGGGACATAAGGCATCCCACCCCTACATGAGAAAGATATGCCTCATTCTGCTAGTAGTGAAGAGGGTTTACAACTCTCATGAGAAAGATCTGCCTCATTCTGCTAGTAGTGAAGAGGGTTTACAACTCTAATCATCTGGGACAATATCCTGTGAGCAGGCAAGTGAAGGTGATGGGAAAGATGTGAGGGATCTAGCTCAATCCTTAATTTTCAACTGTTCAAGCTAAAGGAACCATGACCATCCCAAGACTGACCCTAAAACTGCATGGACATTTTTTCTTTGTTTTTTTTTTTTATATTTTTTATATTAAGGTTGGAATGGTACTAAATGACCATAAACAAGCCAAGAGTCAATGTCTCAATGGTTGCATTCTCACAATGCGTGTAAAGGACACCATCATCAACTGATCTAAAATTACAAAGCTAGAAGCAAATGTCTGTATTTGTATTGTATTACATTAGGTGCTATCATGTATAACAAATGGAAACACGAAACACAATACCCATATTTAACAAAAGGAAAATAAATTATTCCCGGACCATACCAAGACTACCATAGCCACTACACTTCAGTTTCATCATTTTGATCTCAATAGCATGCTCTGCTTTGGAAGACTCCAAGTAATGAAACATTTGATTGATGAAAACAAAGGAGATATGGCACAAAAATACGCAGCTTCTATAGAGAAACTATGTATCTTTTGCAAATAAAATAAATGTTTTTAGCTAAGAAAATCCAGGTCAGTCCAGTAGAGCTAAATGTTAATAAAATATTTGGTTGTTGCCACATAAGTTATGGGCTGTTAAGAAGCAGAAAATGGGTATTCCTTCAGGAGCTTTAAAGAACTAAGAAACTGTATTAAAAGACTTGATAAGAGACTAGAAATAGCTTACTTGCAGAGGCTGGGTTCACACACTATTATTTTTTAAACAGTAATCTTGGTATGAAGTATAGGAGATTGCTTATGAAATTTGCTGATGGCACGAAGGAGGAAGGCATCATCAGTGCAGAGTAAAAATTAGATACCACACTGGAAGAAATGGATAATGTAGTGGACAAGGGTAAAGACGATTTAATTTCTTATGACAATATGGAAGCTCATGAGCAGAGAGAGTAATAGCAAGAATTTAAAGTATAAACTGCTAGGTCATCACTTAGTAACATCTAAAGGGAAGAAAGATCAGGATAGTCTCGTCAATCATAGGAGGAGAGTGCTCAACAACATGCAGCCATGGGAAAAGCAGCTGTGACTGCTCGATGAGGTATTTTCAGTACAGGTAAGGATTCATTAATTTCTCCACACAAAATTCTGATGAGAAGTAACCTGAAATTGTATAGATAGTGTTGACATGTAGGTTTAGGGGAAAAAAAAAAAAAAGTAATAAAACTGGAACACGTTTAGTGATGAACCTTTAGAGAAGGAAGACTGAATAATTCATAAATGAGGAGGCTGACACTATGTCTACGCTAAACTTGCAGGCAGCTCCGAGGACATTCTAAGCCTAGCTCCAAACTAACCATCAGCTGTGAGCTCACAGATAATGAGGCAGCAACTCTAAGATTATACATGCTGCAGCAAGTCACAGTGTTTCAGCAGAGATTTGATGCCTCACTAATATAATTCAGTGACTTGGAGCACCAGTAGAGAGAACCTAGCATCTCCCTACAGGGAACGCAAAAGGATACTTGGACAATAAAATCCTATGAGAAGAGGTTGCATTGTTTAGCTGAGGCCAACAGGAGGCAAAACTACTCAAACTATTTAGGTCACTGTGGATAAGAAGGACAAAGCCTGCTATATAAGCCAAGAAGCAACTGTGTCTAGCAAGTCAAGTGTGTCCGCTGAAAATATAAAAGGGCTGTTTGGATGCTAGTGCTTGAAAATCAACAGTCCTTTCTGGTCCTGTGCTGATTTTTAAGCTTGGTTTTTTTCTCTATGCTATGGGTACCTATTGCAAGATAGAAGAAGTTGTCTTAGTAGTCAATGACCTTAGCAGTAAGTGTGCTTTGGAAAAATGTTATGTTTCTATTATTTCTGTCACTTATACATAATATTTGGCTTCTCCTGATGCTTTGGCAGCCACAAGTACATTTGGTTTTTTCCCAACTTGACTGCCAGCTCTGCTGTCACTCTTGCTAGTGTTGCTGTCGTCACCAATATGCTTTTAGTGACCTCAAAGATGCTCAGAAGACTGGAGCACCTCTACTGTGAGCACAGGCTGAGAGAGCTGAGCTTGTTCAGCCTGGAGAAGAGAAGGGTCCAGGGAGACTTTCTAGTGGCCTTCCAGTACTTAAAGGGAACTTACTGGAGAGATGGGGAGGAACATTTTATCAGGGAGTAGAGCAATAGGATACAGGGTAAAGGTTTTAAACTGAAAGAGAGGAAATTTAGAGATATTAGGAAAAAAAATCCTTACTCTGAGGGTGGTGAGACACTGGAACAGGTTGCCCAGAGAAGCTGTGGATGCCCCACCCCTGGAAATATTCAAGACCACACTGTATGGATCTTTGAGCAACCTGGTCTAGTGGGAGGTGTCCCTGCCCTGCAGGTAGTTGGAACTTGATTTAAGGCCCCTTTCAACCCAAACCATTCTATGATTCTATGATGTTATGGATCTATGGTTCTATGATTTGATTCTATGATTCTGTGCTGGGATAGGACAGTGGGTCATAAATGGAAACTAGAGGACTTATAGAGCGCAGAATATTCAAGTGGGAGGCTCCGGCTCCCCAGGGGTACACGCAAGGCTTGATTCATCTGCTGAATCACAGACATCAAGCAGTATTTGGGATGCCCAGCAGCTGCCTGTCCAAAAGGGCTCAGCTGTCCAACAGGCCACGTGTCATCTCTATCTGTCCTATATGGATCTGTCCTGTTTTGGACACACCCAAGCCCATCTCAAACAGTGTCAAAGGCCTATGGAGGTAACTGGTCAATTAACTCTTCAATGGCCCTACTAGCCATAATAGCATCATTATACCTCTGCTCACATCAAACCTGGATTCAGTGTTCATAGTTCTGAAGTGAAAAATCATCATCCTACATGCAGAATGCTACAGAGACAGAGATACCTTCTTGAAAAATTAGGGTTTGTATTTGGAAATAAATATACTTGAGAGGAGGGGTGAGGGGTGGTAGAAGAGAGCCCCGTCATTGGACTTATTAGTAGGACTGAAAAGAATCTGAATAAAAGATTATGTCAAAGGCTTCAAATTTGTAAGCCTAAGGTTAAATATGAAAGCAGTTTAAATTCCCTCAAAATCAAGCCTGCTATTAGGTTCCTAATGCTAGGAAGCCAAATTTTTGATAAGTGAGCTGTGCAGAACTGGAATTAGTGTTGAATCATAGAATCATATTAGCCTGGTGTTACCGTTAATTGACACCTGACAAATGTGACAGTAGGACATCTTAGATGTTTGAGTTAACACCACAATCAGTGCTTTTCTCTTAAGCTTTCAGGAAATACTCATATGTATGTTATTCAAAGGATTTTACATCCTCTTTAAAAATTCATTATTTAGACTGTAGAATTAAGAAAACAATAAAACAATAGTCCATATTGTCTCTATACTAGTGCAGCTTTTTCAGTCAATACGACTATATCCTCTTAGACCTGGTCTACATTCCTATCTTTCCAAGACACTACAATCTAATTACAAGCAAGACAAATAGAAAAAATATCAAGTGATAGAAACAATAGCAGATGAGAATAAAAACTATTCAGTGGTGCAGCTGCTTAGATTTGTTATCTTCACGCCTTAAAGATTCCATTAGGTTTCCAACACAGACTGCCTGACTGCTTTTTTTGCAGTCTACCAGTGCACTAAATATCCATAGACATAAAAAGTGCAAAAAAAAAAGTCTTCTAAGCCAGAGGGAATAGAACTGTAAATGTATAAAACTCTGTGTCTGTGTATATATGTCACATCAGTTAAAAAGGAAAGTATAGTTCCTTGATTGCCTATACAAGCTCCATTTACTAAACAGCAAAAGTACCAGACATACATTTTTCAGGGAGCATTACATTGGTCAAAGGTCACAAAAACAATTTCAGAGGCAGCCTGCCCACATTAGTTTCTTGAGGTCTTGATTACAAATTTATAAGAGACATATCCTAGACATTGAGAGATGGTCTTAAAGATTACTGTCCTTCCTGCCATCTGCACACTCCACTGGGAACATTAGAAACCCTGTCCATCAACCAAAATAAACAGCTCTTCTCATGAACAGGCCCAAAGAATGCCCTATAAATCATACCTGTCAAAAATGCTAGTAGCATTGCAGAAGACAGAAATCAATCCAAAACTCATTAGTTCGCCTGACAAGTGCTTAATCTTATATTGTTTAATGCCGACCTGAACAACTCAGATAGAATAGAACCATGCAAAGCAGTGGCTGGTTTTTCCATTATAGAAACTTTTGCAGTGATTATAGCTTAATCTTTCTCTCAAGTCCTCTTCCTTTCCATTCCCCTTTTCTCTATACCACCTGCCAAAAGATATTGACTCCAGCAGAGTTTTCATAGTTCTGAGGGGATAGATGTATCATGATTGCCTCGTTTGGTAGCATGCAAGGCTGTACATCTACATTTTTGCAAATGTCTTCTGCTAAGTAGGATAAATAAGTATGGATTGGATTATATATGGTATTGTTTGAAGAGGTTTCCAAGCAGAATGTGTATACTACCAACTTATTAAATTTGTACTAAATCTTTTAATCTGCCAGCATTTAATAAAGTGTGAAATAATTCTTAAGTCATGTGGTAGAACAAGAAAACCCAAGTACAGAAAGTAAGTATCGTAAGTCAAGGTGTTCTTCATCCACACATTTGGGGAACAAGACATACATTGGTTCCATGCGGAACTCATATATTGCAAATTCTTTAAAATATTGGAGGAATGTGTAGTTTGATTTCAGCAGCTTTATTCAAGTGATTTAAATGTGACTAGGGAGTGTTATTCATCACTCAGACCTGCTGGTGTGGAATGGCTTGCATTCATGCAATTGAACTCCCTGATTCTCCAGGAAAGGACGCATGCCTATTAGTAGCTGTTCAAGGACTGTTTAGGAGAGTCCTAGACGGCACTGACCAAAGCCATGCAGTCATAGAAACAAAGAATTGTCTAGATTAGAAGGGACCTTTAAGATCGTCTAATCCAATGATCAATCTAACTCTGATTAAAAAAAAAACTCGTTATTGAACCAGGTCACTAAACACTACATCAACAAGTGTTTTGGATACCTCTATGGATGGTGTTTCAACCACCTTCCTGGGTGGCCCATTCCAATTTTAACAGTTCATTAAATGATAACAGTTCATTAAAACTGTTGGATGGATGGCTTCTAGAGCTGAATTTACTAATACATACTTAGTCTTACTGTTTCTGTTTAGTTTACCAGCAGAGACTTAGTATCTAAGATCGCAAAAATTAAAATACTATGTCCTTATATAAGAAAACATTAAATTTTAGGAAGAATGACATTATTCTGAAATGGCATTCAAAGTGACCCTAACAGCATCCACATGACATGTAAGTGGTGGTTTTATTTCTCAGTTTGCACAAAATATACATGGAAACTGCACAGCCATATCATCTACAGAGGTTGAATCATGTAGTTATGAGTTAAAAAGGTGAGTGTTTGATGTACTGTTTAGCATTTTGATATCAGGTGGCCCTTTGAATCGGCGTACATCACAAAAGAAGCAGAAATTCAAATCTGAAACAAGGACCACATGCAGCCAGTCATAACCAAAGATAACACCACTGCACAGTTACTTCATATATAAATCCAGTGATGAGACAACTTCTAAGTAATATGCTCCAGTCAGGCCACAAGGCACAAAGCTGGTCTGCCTTGCTGTAATCACTCTGGATTTTGAATATCAGAGCATATGTTATGGGAGGAAGAAGTAGACCTGTCTTTCATTGTGTGCTTGGAAATGTTGTGCATACAACTGTAATTTCAATCTGGAGTTACAGCAAGGATGAAATTACCTCCTTTTTTTTTTTCCTTTTTTCTTCCCTCTCTCCCCACCCCCCACCCCCCCATTAAAGGGTCAGGTCAATTTTTGAAGCAAGATTACTCCTTGTCAGTCTTGTGTATCCTTGTGCAAGGTACCTTCCCTGCATCTCATGGATTTTGCTGGACTTGGGCATTAGATACAAATCTGGAATTGTAGCTCCCAATTAATTCCTTCTGTTCTTTTAGTCTAAGAGGTACAATATGTGTGCAAAGAAACTAGTTGTTACACAGACACAGACTGACTATTTAAGATCTTTTTTCAGGATGGTGGGAAGATAGGCAGATTTCTAGAAGAGAATATGGTTGGAGAACAGAAATGTGTGAATATCAGGTTTGGAACTGGACCAAAAAAAAAAAAAGGGGGGGGATCTGGG
>VXBJ01002449.1:220352-230471 GCA_013400055.1 Nycticryphes semicollaris
TTTTTTTTTTCTGAGCCCCCAGATAATGTCACACAGGCAGGAGACAGGAGGACTTGCACACTAGCAATCTCTTCTCCCGAAAGTTTTTTAGAATACAAACATTCACACGCACACATACTCACTACAATTATAACTGTAAATGTTGAAAAATTAAAGTTTTGCACATATGCAAACATTTGCTGGCTCAGCGGAGGCAAGCGTGATTTTGTGACTGTCATTCTTCACTGAGTGTCACCATCACACATGCTGGTTGTACCTACTAGCTGACTGCAATGTAAACATGGAGTCATTCCACTAAAGCCTCCTTATGACACTTTTTAAGTGCCTAAAAAAAGGCTGGAGCTTCTGTAAACCAACATGAAATGAACTACTACAGATCCAAAAGGAAAAAGATAGCTTTTATTTGGTTACTCGTAGCTTTTTTCCTATTTCACCAACAACTTACAAGAATTAACTTTATCAAGTAAATGATTTATTTCTACAGGAAGAAAATAAATCAAATTTACTTCTTCAGGTCTCATGAGTAGAATTAATTCTGGCAGTAAAGACTGTACCACTAAGATAGTTACATTTGCATTATTCACTTCAGTCAACATAGAAAAAAATGGGTACTTCTGCAGTGTATCCACATTTATTCATAACAAACCCAACCAGTGAGGCTCAACAAAGAGAGTTTCTCTGAAAGAGCCCAAACTCATGTGAGTGTGTGTGATCTAACTAACCAACAGAAAAATTACCTTTCGTGTTGGAAACATTGATCAAAATTCATAATGTAGTTTGTTTTAATTTTTTGTACTTTGTTGCATTGTTTGTATCAGGAGTAGTGTGGCAGGGATTGTCCCTTGTATTCGGCACCGGTGACCCTCCAACTTGAATACTGTGTCCAGTTTTGGACCTCCCAATACAAGAAACACATTGAGGGGCTGGAGTGTGTCCAGAGAAGGGCAAGGGAGCTGGTGAGGGGTCCGGAGCACAAGTCTTGGGAGGAGCAGCTGAGGGAGCTGGGTTTGTTCAGCCCGGAGAAAAGGAGGCTGAGGGGAGACCTTCTCACTCTCTACAACTCCCTGAAAGGAGGGTGAGTAGCCAGGGGGGTGTTGGTCTCTTCTCCCAAGTCACAGGCGATGGGACAAGAGGAAATGGCCTCAAGTTGTGCCAGGGGAGGTTCAGATTGGATATCAGGAACAATTTTTACACTGAAAAGGTTATTAAGCCTTGGCTGCCCAAGGAAGTAGTGGAGTCCCAATACCTGGAGGTATTTAAAAGACAGGTTGACACAGTGCTTAGTGACGTGGTGTAGTACTAACTTGGTAATGCCAGGTTAACAGCTGGACTTGATCGTAAAGGTCTCTTACAATCATAGTAATTCTATGATTCTAATTCATCTATATCATTAAACATATTGAATTACACATCTGCTATGAAAGGTCCTAAGAACAAAAACATGATAAAAATTGTGTGTCCTTTCAATAGCATTGCTCACAGCGCTTAGTTTAATGACTAGATTAAGAAGTCATGAATCCACTAATTTCAACAGAACAATTGTAATTTCTATATGCAGAGCATGTCCTGGGATTTGTTAAAATAATACAATAACCAGAAGAGAGTGAGGAAAAAAATTTATTGTTTGGCATAAAATTATTCCCAAGACATTCCCATTGAAATACTACAATAATTCAGGGAAAGGAAGAATGATTGCACAAAAGTAGTTCTGCCTTGAAATGCAAGCTGTCTCTCTGCAGCATCTTGGCATTTGTAACCATTCCTGAAGTATGAAGTAGTTTTGGGATTATTCAGCCATCATGTTTAAATAACTGGGTTATGTAGTTTACTGTTATCTTTTGTAGTTAGATTGAGAACAAATGCTGCCATTTCCTGGTTTGTCAAATTTAACTTTGCTTTTCCTTTGGCTGAGGGGTCCCTTGTGAAAACACCATGTAGTTTATTTGAGCTTTGTTTGTAAAGCAGATAGGTTTGGATAAATAGACACAAATTAAAAGTAAACTGATGTGGAAGCTAGCATACATGTTTTGCCCTACTTAAATTACATTTGACCTCTATCTGCAAGACTTTAGTGGCCTGCAGACACTCTACTGGCACCCTGCAACTACATTTTAGGCCCCAAATAAACCCATCTGTTTGTGAATATTTATTCTAACTAAACTGTATCTATGCACCCAGGCTTTCTCTTTCACAACAAACTGTTCCTATTCTGCCTTTCTCTCTTCTACGTATGCAAAACACCTGATTCTGTACTAACTAAAAGGCTCAAGCTGGTCTCTGTTATAGTTATTCTTTATTGTGTTTTTCCTGGACGGATTTGGTCGTCCTGATTCTGTTGTGTATTTTGGTAAAATAGATTCTGGTGTTATGTAAGACACATTTGGTATCTTACATAGCAAATAATGTTACTCATGCTAATTAAAGGCAGTTTAGTTTTATGTGGCCAGGAATATAAAACCATAGGAAATCAAACAGGGTTTTAAAGTACCCTTCCCCTCAAACCCCCCTACCTCTCCCAAATCTTGCTGAACAGGGAAAGGAATTTAACAATTGTAGCAGTATTGAAGGCACTCTATTAAACAGAAAGATTTAGGCTTTTGAAACAATGACCAATATGTATGTGAATGAAACATCTGGAGAAAATATAAAAAAAAGAAGCTCATTTAGAGGGTAATGAATTCCCTATAGAAAACGTGCTAGTCATAAGGACAGAATGTAGTCTTTAACTCATGCTGAGGAAGGAATACATTAATGCATTAATTTTAAGAGTCTCAATCTCAGTTTTATTTATATTTAAGCTTTTAATCCTCGAATAATTAGTCATTACTAGTATTTAACGACTGGTTTGCTAATTGGGTATCCCTAGATGGAACTAAAGGCAGTTAAACCCTAACAAACTGATCATTAACTACACTAATGATCAAATTCTCTGGGATTATTACTATTATAACCCATAATTAACAGTTTATAACAGCTATATTTTATTTTGTATTTTGTTTCCTCTAAAGAAAACATTCTGGAGTACTGCTGTGAAGCTGTGTTAAAATTCCTAGTTTTAGAAATGTTGCTGTGAAAACACCCATTTCCTCCAGTTACAGCGGGAAATAGTTAAATGTTTTCCAAAATTAACTGTTATAGCAGGTGGTTTGTTGTCAGATGCCAGCTGAAGAAGGCACCAGTGATGCGACCTGAGTTAGGAAAAAAACCCACAAACAAACAAACCAAACCCCCATAAAATAACTCAGGAGATGGGGAACGAATGGAAGTCTTACTCAGACACGGTAAATTCGCAGTTAACCTTTCAAATGGGTGGGTCAAGTCCCAAACCCCTTTCATTTTTGTCCCCTTTGTTAGCACAAGTAATTCCTCTTGCAGTTTGCCAGGGAGCATTGAACTTCCTGCCTGCGGTTCCAAACCACCACACATCAGGAGTGGAGCCTACTCAACTCTTCTGCCAGGAGTTGTAGTGAACTTTGATTTTACAGAGATGGGATAGCAGTGAGGACAATTAGCTCACCCAATCAACTAGCTTAACTCATTTTTAGTTTTGAATCAAGATGGATGTCTTTTCTCTTTAGTAATCCTCTATTAACATATGTGTTATCAGAAATTGAAGGGTAAATATTGTGTTCTGTACAGAAAATCAAAATAGACACTTAAATTCGACTACCTGAGTAGCTGCCTATATTTAATTTTAATATATTGACTTGATATCCATTGATGATAATGGCAGTTTTTATACCTAACTCATACACAGACAGCTCTTTGTAGATAGGAATCTACTTCTTTTAGATGCATGTGTTTGAAGATGCATGAGTGATCTGCAGATCTCCCAGGAAGGACGAGTTGTTCAATAACATCTCACCCTTTCTTCACAACTCAGAGGCACCTGTACTGTTTGTCAGTCTGTCTTCCTGACGTTTCTTAAATCAGTGTATTCATGTTTAAATACCTCACATTGTTGCAATTATTATTCCTTAAATTAATCTAAAATGCTTTGACCCAAACATCTGGGCTCTAAAAATCTGTCAGTTTCTTAGCATATATGCTTTCATGTTTTCTCCAGAAAAAAACAGTTGCTGACAGAATACTATAATCTTTTTGTGCCTCTCTTCTCATTTCATGTCCCAGGTGCTGTGCTCCCAGACTTCATGATCAGAAACTGGACTGGAAAGTAAAATTTGATTATTTTTATTTTTACCTTTATTTAGCTTCTGATTTTTTTCTCATTCAAGAGGAATTGTATCTGCTTTTCACTTCTGAGGTGTAACGTACGTTATTCTGCACACATTGAATTCCTTTATGCTATCTGAGGATGTGGATTAAGCAGTCTAGTCTTGCTTCATGCTTTGCCTTTCCTGTTCCTCTCCTACTCCTCACATTTTCCTGTGTGCTTCTGCTACCTAGTAAAGGTAACTCTAGGAGTTATATGTGTTTGTTTGAAGATCCCTAGTCACTTCAGATGTCTGTTTTATCCACAGCTGTCTAGTTTACCCAGGACCTATCTCTCTGCCAGCTTAGAGGTCTAACCTTAACCTAAGTCAAACTATAATTCACTTGTTTTTTCCCTGACAGTCATGTCTAAGTGTAGTGGACCCTGGACTATGACAAATGTGCTCAAGCAGTACCAAAAAAAAGCTGAGCCACAAATTGCCTTGTCATAGAAATATGAAAATATCAGTTTTACTCATTAGCAGAAATCCTGCACAAAAAGAAGGGAAAACAGGGAGAACATATTGGGGGTGTTTATTTTCATGGTAACAATTTTGCCAGGCTTCTTAGGTAATTTAAATGATAAAATCCCAAAAAGGGGGACAGGATGAGAAGCAGAGCAGAAGTAATGGATTGTTTTTGTGGTGGGAGTAGAGAAGGACCAGGAACAGAGATGGGAATATAATTCAAAGTAGAAGGTTCAAGTATATGAGTATCCAGGATGACTTCTAGAAGGTAATCTAGTAACTCATGCTATCAATAAAGTCTGAATTTTGATAGGAAAACTGAAGAGATACACCTCTGGGAATCAGTCCTGGAATAAGAAAGTGCCAAAAGAGATCCGTAAGAGACTTGCAGGTCTGTGGGTTCATCTGGTGTGGGAGAGGCTGCTGGAGTTATTCTCACATTCAATCCTCATTACATCAGAGGGGAATTACACAATCCAGTCCAGCACGCCCATTTTCCTAAATGACATATAATAAAAGAGAAGGGTGAAAAGTTAAAACCAAGCAAAGAAATTGCCTAGGTTTTGAGGTATATAGAAGATGTAAAAGCAGAGGAGTGTTTGTGACCAGAGTGCTAATTTTGCAAAAAGGAGTTGTAAAAGTAACAAAGAAAATGAAGGATTGTAGCAACCAGAAAGGCATGGTTCAAGAAGACAGTATAGTAGTAGACATGCCCTAAAGCATACTGTAGCCTACAGATTGCTGAGCTATTAATGTTTAAAGAACAGCTCAGCAAGCCACAGAACAATCCCCAGAGAGAATTTACTGATCCATTATATGTGGTTACAACCAAAAATCAGTTAGTTCATTTGAGAAACTATTCAAGTGTACTTTGGATGGCTAAAGGAAAGAAGAGGAGAACACACAACTTTGGGCTGTAGCCTGGAGTCTATCTCTGACTTGGGATTATCAGTTCATGTCACAGTACTCAGCGGGTGATGGTGCAGATACCAGTAGCAGGTTCAGATGCAGCGTAGGGGAATATGAAGTACTTCAGAGAAGTTAACTCTGTCAGAAGGTCATAACTGTCCAACTGCAGATTTGACCTGAAACACCAGGATCGGAACTATAATCTCTGAGTAGCACACTGGATTTCATAAATGTATGAACTTCAGTGTCTGCAGATGATTCAGACGGGGGATGGGTGCACACTGCAGTGTTATTGTTCCAAATATTACAAAATCCCAGGCCAGCTGTGGAGTGTTGACAGCGCTGGAGGTAGCTCAAGCCGACCCTGCCGTCTTTCCCCTTTAGACAGGATGCTGTGCTGTGATTCAAGGGGGACAGCAAAAAACCTATGGTGAAGAGCTTGTTTCCAGCAGATAAGGATTTGCCTATCTGTCCAAAAAGAGAACTTAAATGCTGCTGCATTTAATTTGCTGTGAGACTGTGTCTACACAAGCAGCTCCTCTGTCACAATGCCGCCACTGATTTTTGTGTGCATATTTCTGGTTCCAGAGCACCTAACAGAAAAAGCTGTGTGTTCAGAGGGTAGGAGATCAGAAGCTGTGTGAGAGCATACTATTTCCCTCAAAGTCACAAGGCAGTCCAAGAAATTATTGGACTGGGGGATTTTCTTAATCTGACTTTATACAAACTTGTAGGTACAACACACAGACTGCAGATCGCTTATTCTAACATGCTTACCTTAGCTCTTCCCATTGGAAATGCAATGTGGAGTGGTATCAGACAGGAAAAGTAGACTAGTGCCCCAACTTCAACTCTTATGAAGCAGTTTGTCAAAATTACCCAGCAAATCCTTGTAGTTCTCATGATGTTCCATTACAGGGAATGTTAGCATTGCAACTCTCGGTTCACAATCAGGACATAAACAATGTATGCTTTTAAATACAATTTGTATATGTGAAATGTAACAGTTAAAGTGATACAAATTGGCATTATATCAGTTTGGAAAGTCTAGGATTTTTTTTTATTTTATTTTATTTTTATTAAATCCTAGTCCAGTCATGTAGATTTGGGATCGTTTCTTTCTTATTTTACTTTTATTTTAAATCATGTCCTGGATCCTACTGGGCACTATAAAGTTCAGGAAGAGGAAGAAAGTTCTAAATTAGGAATGAAATAACAAATTTACAAGTAAAAAGTCCTACTTTTAACGCTGCAGTTTAAGGAACAATAGCTGACTATTGGGGTACTACCCCAAATGGAGCATCTTTCATTGTGAACTAAGCAGTTTGTTTTCAGGCCAAGACAAACTAGGTTTGGAGTGAAATTTAACTCATTATCAGCATCACGAAGCTGATAACATCTTTTCTAGGAAGGTCTCACTTTTCTGCTAGCTTATATTGGCATTAAAGTAATCTGACCCCCTGGTGTCTAAGGGTCATACACTCAGTGACCACTTTTTGTTATTAGTAAACCTTTATCATGTCTAAAACTACATCAGAATCACCAGTGAGAAATAAATAGGTTTCTAGCAAATGGCCTTGCTTTTTCTGATGGAAATGGTCTCTTGCAAGCTAATAAGCTGCTGGCAAGATGTGCTTTCTCTGCTCAGGCTCTGTGTTCTTGCAAATAGAGTAAATTGGACCTTTTTTATTAGAAATTGGTAATAAATGAGTTTGGTTTGTTGTGCAGCAGCAAGGGTTCATGTTTAGGGTCTCTGTCCCCTGAACTACTCATTTAGAGTGTGCATTTCCCATGAAAATTAAAGTTATGTAGAAGCTAAAAGATGCTCTGAAACACAAAAAATAAAAACACAAAAAAACCTTCCAGCTTGACTTCTCCTACTCATTTCCATATCTTTCTCCCTGCCATCCCAGACTGAAGAAGTGCAGGGAAGGTTCTGATAACAGCTCTCATTGCAGCTCTGACACCACATTCAGTGCTGAGGGCTGAAATATTTGGAGTGTGGTATAAGACTTAGTGCAGGAAGTCAGTGTGGTCTCTTGCAGAAGAGCAAACCCTGTATTTTTCCACAAGGAACCTGCAGAGCTGTGTAGAACATCTTTACCTAGCAGGATTTCTCATTAGGACAGAGAGTAATTCAAAATCTCATTAAGCTACTGATGTCTACAAGGCGATTGTGCTGTTGTAATCACAGATGTTCTGTGGGTAGAGATGACTATTGGGTATTAGGCTGTCCCAAGTTGTGTATGTTAGGCTGTCTCAATAAAGCCTAATCAAAGACTTGTTGAGGATCAGAGGAGCAATTTCAGGGCAAAGAGCCTTGTAACTGCAGTGAAAAGGGAGCACCCAGAATCCCTTATTCCTTGAGATCATTGAAGAGCAGTAAGTCTTGACCCTAGTCTGAAATCCAACAAGGGGAGTCAATGGGAAAGGTGTCTTCATGAACGCATTGGAAAAAACCTCCCAAAACCTAGGTAGGTCACTAGGTATGAAACATAGAAGTACACACACAAGTAGCAGATCAGGAAATCCTTCAGCTGCAAGTTGCTGCAAGGATGACTCTCTGCTTATCTGTTCATTCATTTTCCTAAACACCCGCAATCCCAAAAATATCCAAAAGAAGAGTTACCAGTATTGTAATAATATAGACATTACATCCATGTAGTGTGGAGCAGATTTTCAAAAGCTTGGAGAATATCTGATGACCATCGCAGTCTAGACTAGCTTATAGGACAGAAACAAACATGAGAATGTGCTGTTACATGCAAAATGGAAATGGAAAATGATTCCAGATGGAAAATGGTTCCAGATAGTCAGTGTTCTTCAATGTGTGTTTGTTTTCCAAGCTGCTATTATAGTCACCAAAGAGACTTAGGACTTGATTAATTGGCTTTAACATAGGCATGGAGTGCAGCTTGAATCAACTTAGCATGTCAGAGGTATATATTGAAAGCCTATGTATGCCTTACCTTTTTAGGAGAGCAGCAGTGATACATCAATATTGTCACTAGGAACCTCTGTTTTGACAAGTGCTTTGAGTCCCTAATCTATAGAAGCTTGAACTGAAAATAGTTCAACCCTTACAGAAAAATCTGAAGCAGAGCAGCTGAACCTGAAACTTGTTTCAGTGCCTGTTGTGACAATGGGAACAATTTTACTGCCTAAATGTGTCAATTTCTGACACCTTATTTTAGGTGTTAGCATAACCTAATTATTATGTAGCCTGCCTCCAGCTGCTCTTCCAGAACAACACTTCTCCCTCACAGAACGCAGGGTGTGTTTGCTGGAGTCACGTGGATTGTGTGGGATACTGTAAATTATCTGAAGTGACTCTATGTGCTATGTGCTGGCAACAACATGGTTTTAGACCTTAACTCTGCGTATACACTTGGAGCAGAAATTTATAGGAAGAAGTCTTAATCTGGGATTGAATCCCATCTGAATTTGCTGTTCTGCCAAGCCAGTGCCTGAAGTGTTGGACCAACAACCAACAAAATAAAGCCATGTGTGTGTGTATATGCAGAGCATTGAATGTAAAATGTTGTGCCTTTGGGTAAATAATAGTGGGTTAGCAGGAGCTTTAAGTCCATCTCAGTTCACTGCAGGTTTTTTTAAATTCATGTGTGCAACCAAGTGATACTTGGTTTTCTCTGCTTTGAAACTTGGAGACCACAGAAGCCTACAATTCTGAGCAAAGCTAAGAACTATGATCTCTTATGTACCAAATCTCAGAAAGCTAGTGCATTATGTTGGTAAAAACATTGAAGCCCAACCTTATTATTGCTACTAAATATATTTCTCTCGTATACAAATTTGAATTAATTAATTTAAAAAATTTTCTGAGAGGATTGAAAAACTGTAACTTAT
The DNA here is from genome assembly GCA_013400055.1 of Nycticryphes semicollaris. Taxonomy (NCBI): domain Eukaryota; kingdom Metazoa; phylum Chordata; class Aves; order Charadriiformes; family Rostratulidae; genus Nycticryphes; species Nycticryphes semicollaris. The sequence goes on from VXBJ01002449.1 coordinate 229,808, forward strand.
TATTTTTACTGTTGTTTTTCATTTTGAGGTACATTATTTCTTGCTTCAATACTAAATTTTACAAGATAGTTTGATCTTGTACCCCTATTATATAGAAAACTAGCAATTTCACACTTAAAGCCTTTAGTAAATGAGTTTTACAGGAGAAGAGAAAGACGACTGGCTGATATCTATTAAATCCTTATGATGATGTGAACATTTCCCTGAATTCTTTATCATCGTTAGCTATTAGAGCAGTGTTCACAGCACCCTTTTGATCCATCACTTAAGTATAAATTACATTCTCTTTGGTTTTGCCCATTTACAAAGCTTGCAAATCAAAGCAGTTCTCATATTTTCCAGAGCCTGAAGTCACTTAATATGGCCTTTGGCCTTATAAATCCACATGAGGGGCATCTTTGGTACAAAACCCAATGTATCTTAGACCGTTATACAATCTTTAAAATAATATGAAAATCAACAGATACATGGGAAATTATAATCATATTTAAGAAAATATGATGAAAATGTACAGCAATTAATTCTAGGCACCTAATTTATGTCTCAGTGTTAGGTGTCTAGTAACCATAGACTTCATAGATAAATGATGGGTAGCAGAAGTCTAATTTAAAATCTCTGAATTGCACTGTGAATTCTTCATCTTTATTAAAAACATATAAAGGCT
>VXBJ01002450.1:0-12047 GCA_013400055.1 Nycticryphes semicollaris
TCTGTGATTCTGTGATCTAATGATTGTATGCTACTTTGCTACCTTATCTCCATGGTGCAGACAACTTAAGCTTTGATTTTTCTCAGGATTCAGTGGCCTGGCAGACCTCTTATTCTGACATTTTGAAAGAGCTATTAACTTTTTTTTTTTTTTCAAATAAATACTGATCTAGAAGTGGGCATTGGGTTCACCATCTGCCAGTCTAACCCTATCGTCTTTCTTTGAAGAACTGTGGAATTATGTTTTTGGTCTAAAGACAAAGGATATTGAATGACCAAAGAAAAAAAAAATCACTCTGCTCACTTATTAGAGCAGGAAAGAGTTAAATATCCCATTTCAGAAGCACATGAAAAAAGGAGGTTTTGCTCTGAAGGAGGGAAAATAAATGAGTTTGTAGACTCTTGAGGGTGGAGAGTGTATTATTAAAAAATTAATTGACCCCTGAGGAAATTAAACTAAAGCTGATATGCCATAATTTATTGATTATGTGGTGGAAGTATGTTCCTGTAAGCTGGAACTAATTAAATATTCAGAATAACAGAATGAACAAGAACATGTCATTCTTGATAATTGTTAATAAAATTTACCTGATGTTTAAAATTAATCCTTTATGTCCCTCATCTACGTGCACATTCATATCAATTTTTAAGGCATTAGCTTTTCAAAGGTCCTTATCAAAATTGATGATGCTTCATATGAACAAGAACTACTTTCCACTTCATATGAAGCAGAAAGCAGAAAAAAAGAGGTGATTTTGTTTTTCCTAGGAACACACAAACGTCTCTAGCTGTAGCACAGAACATATGATCTGTTCCAACATGGTGCATAAATAAAACTTTGATTGACCCTTCATAGATATAAAAAGATTAAAATTGAAAAAAACTTCTATTTTATTCATGTGGTGGGAGATAGGGGAAAGCGAAGTTTATATAAAACTTTGCAAATTATTCTATTTTCTATTTTGCTGGGAAAAAAATAATTAAATGAAACTGCTTGACACAAGTCAAAGCCTTCCACTTAAATTTATAATATTTTACCCATGTTTTTAACATTCAGTGAATCAAAGTGACTCTATATTTTGGTGAGTCAGAGATTCATCTAGGAAAAGTCACCCATCTAAGCATTGGAATATGAGAAAGAATAGAACCACTGGAGACCACAAAGGGTGGGGCATAAATTAAGAATATGCTACATTTTATAAATTGAGGCACTAACTTAAGAAATTAGTTTATCTTCTGAAGACTTGGGTTAGGCAGCAGCTACAACAGCTTCAATGGAAACAGTTTTTCCCAAAGAAGATTGGAAATACTATTACTACTATTAATTCTTCCTCATTGCTATGAATTTTGGCTGGAAAATGAAACTTAATATATGAATATCTACTTTTTTTTTCTGTAAAGCTATTTTAACTTTTGTGCAGTTTTGAACAAGGTTATTTTAAAATTTGTTTCACATTCATTTTATCCCTCTAAAACTCCATTTTCTTATCTTTGTCAAGTCGATAAATTTTATTCAGCTTTACTTAGCAGTAGAGATAGACAAAATAACAGCAGAGGGATGGTGCTTTTTACTTAGAGGCCACATTTTTATAAGTTAAATTGTGTGTTTGAATGGCCAGTTGTTTGCTAAAGTAACATATCAAGAATATGATTTACCAACATTTACATGTATATATATGCACATATTTAAATGTCTGTATAACCATATAGGTTATAAGTGAATGTGCATATTTAGGCAAGTGAATAACTCATTGTCCATTAAACCTATCTGTTCCACTGATTTCCTAAATCTGCACTAGTTCTGGTTAGCTGGAATCTTCAGATTCCTAGAATCTGATTGTATGGTTGAAGGTCAAAAAGAAGTAGTTGTAAATGCCTAGGAGAACTAAAAATGCATCTCTGCACAAGAGGTCAGTTAGGTACTAATGAAGATTAGCTATCTGGTGTTAAATGAAATTGATTTTATTTTCACTAGTGGTCAGCAATGAGAATCCAATATATATATAAAATTACTGTGCATTAAAAGATAGAAAAGACAAGGAGTGCAATTGCAGCTGCTTACAACAAGAAAGACTTGTTTAAAGATATTAGTTAAGATTAATGTCAGCATGGAACTTTATCTTGGATAAATTTCAATTAAAAAAATAATTACTTACGATAATCAACACTTTTTGTTGTGATGACAATTATACAAACATGATAAATCAGCCAAATATGTGGGAGGGCCATGAAAATGATCAGAGGTTTCCTAATAAAAAGTAATGGTTTGTTAAAATTGCTTTCAAATTTCCTGTTATAGACTAAAATTATTGCAGGCTTGCAAATGTCCCTGGTATGAGAAAGGCATGGATGTGCTAGAGGAGGGCCATGAAAATGATCAGAGGACCAAAAAAAACCTCTAATCTGAAGAAAGACTGACAGAACAGAATAGAACAGCTCACTTGGAAGAGATCTTCAGTGATCATCAAGTTCAACTCCCTGACCAGTTCAGGGCTGACCAAAAGAAATCAGTTTGGAAGCAGGTGAAAGCCAATTCCTTCACTGTAACATCTTACATTGATAAAGTACATCTGTTACAGCTTTTTTCCTGGTAGTTAAATAAATTTTACATGGTAATTCTGCAGACACACTATTTGGATTTTCCTTTGAAGCAAAGACTTTTCTAACAAGTTTTTGTTTCAGAGGTTTCATCATGTATTATCGCATTGCAATACCAGAGATCTGTGGTAATTGTAAACAAAGTTCACACCTTTTTGGAACATAGATTAAAACCATGTTGTAATATTTAATCTGAGACAGTTTAAGTAGAAAATAAAGGATTGAAATAATATCAGCTAACCAAGGTCAATTAGAAATCATATATATAAGCAGTTTAAAGTATTGGAAGTATTTTGGAAGACTGTTCATCTTCTTTCCAGCTATTATATAACAATGGACAATCCAGGAGAACTGGTTTTATGTGGAAAACCATTTTATTAGTTTGGATAAACATGACTAAAGAATTTATGTTTTGGTTACACAGAAAACAGAAAAATGGTAAAGGACAAATGTAATATGAAAACACAATGAAACTGTGAAGACCTTTGAAGTTAAGAATGAGCAGCTACCTGCAGAAATGAGAGACAAGTCAGATTCCAGGAAATGTTGGTGAGAGAGCAGAGAAAAATTTAGTTGTTTTCAGTTTGGAATGCCAGAACTGCTGTCTAGAATAGCATACTGAGTATTAGAAAATATCAGCATGTAGAAAAATGTTTTGGTTTCATTTTTCTCTTAGTGAGATTTCCCCTCCCCACCCCCCATACTTAAATGTAGTTAAGAACTAGTTCTAGGTTTTATCTAATGCAGGGAAGCTAGAAAAGAAAAAGTTTCTATAATTTCTAGGCATAAGATAAATACAAAAAAGACAGGAAAAGTAATAGACATCTCTGTCTCTACCATACTCAAATTGAGCTGAGAGTGAACCATCGAGAAAGAAATGTGAGAAGGCTGAGATGGATGATAGCCCAAGAAAGTATATGTCAGATGAGAGAGGATATGAAAGAGAGTTTTAATACAGAGAAAAGTCAGTGAAAAAATATTAATTAGTAGATCTGAAGGTGTAAAGGAGAAAGGATGTAAAAAAGACAGAACAGAATGATTCCACAGTGTATTTTTGGGTTCCTTTTTGTTTTTTATTCATATTCAGAATTTGAGAGCATGTTTGTACCAGAAATAAAAAATAATAAAACCTGAAATAAGTCTCTAAAAAAAACCCCAAGGTCAGAGGACTAATTTTATTTTCTTTTTAAGGAGTCTTAAGACTTAAGTTCTGTTGCTTCTGCACCTTACCTAGACACCTATAAGTCTATGGGGCTGGATGAGGACCAAGAGTCCTCAGGGAGCTGTCGGGAGAGCACACTAAACCTCTCTCCATCATCTATCAACAACGCTGGTCAGTAGGGGAAGTATCAGATAACTGGTGGGTGGCTAATGTGTTGCCAATCTACTAGAAGGGCCAGAAGGAGGATGCGGGGAACCGCAGGCCTGTCTGCCTGACCTTGGTACAACGAAAGATAATAGAAAGGATTATCTTGAGTGAGCTCTCACAGCAAGTGCAGGGCAGTCAAGGGATCAGGGCCAGCCAGCATGGGTTTATGAAAGGGATGCCTTGCTTAACCAACCTGATCTCTTTCTATGACCATGTGACCCACCTTCTGGAAGAGGGGGAAGGCTCTGGACATTGTTTACCTGGACTTTGGTAAGGCCTTTGACATAGTCTCCCACATCTTCTGGAGAAGCTGGTGAATCATGGCATAGACAAGTGTACTCACCCCTGGGTAAAACAACTGGCTGACTGGCTGTGCCCAGTAAGTTGTGATCTTGTTGGCAACTGGTCACAGACAGTGTCCCTCAGGGTTCACTTTTGGGGCCAGTCTTGTTTAATATCTTTATTGATGATTTAAATGAGGCAATTGAGTGCACCCTCAGTAAGTTTGCAGATGACACATAGCTAGGTGGGCGTGTTGATCTGCTGGAGGGTAGGAAGGCTCTGCAGAGAGACCTGGACAGGTTGGATCAATGGGGTGAGGCCAGTTGTATGAAATTCAATAAGGACGAATGACAGGACCTACACTTTGGTCACAGCAACCCCAAGCAATGCTTCAGGCTTGGGAAAGAGTGGTGTGAATGAGTGGCTGGAAAGATGCCCAGGAGAAAAGGACCTGGGGGTGCTAGTGGGTAGCCAGTTTAACAGGAGCCAGCAGTGTGCCAAGAAGGCCAACAGCATCCTAGCATGTATCAGGAATAATATGGCCAGCAGGAGTAGGGAAGTGATTGTGACTCTGTGTTCGGCACTGCTGAGGCCTCATCTTGAGTACTGTGTTCAGTTCTGGGCCCCTCACAACAAGAAAGACGTTGAAGTGCTGGAGCGTGTCCACAGAAGAGTCACCAAGTTGGTGAGGGGTCTAGAGAATGAGTCATATGAGGAGAGGCTGAGGGAACTGGGCATGTTTAGTCTGGAGAAGAGGAGGTTGAGATGAGACCTCATTGCCCTCAACTACCTGAAATGAGGTTGTAGAGAGGTGTGTACTGACCTCTTCTCCCAAGTGCATAATGACAGGACCAGAGGAAATAGTCTGAAGTTAGGGGAGGGGAAGTTTAGATAAGATATTAGGAAGAATGACTTTACTGAAAGAGTGGTCAGGCATTGAAATAGCCTGCCCAGGGAGGTGGTTGAGTCACCATCCCTGGAGGTATTTAAGAAACGTGTAGATGTGGCACTTCAGGGCATGCTCTAGTGGCAGATATTGCAGGGTGTGGGTTGTGGTTTTCTGTATGGTTGGACTTGGTGGTCTCAGAGGTGTTTTCCAACCATAACAATGCTGTGATTCTGTGAATTATACAGGAGAGAATTTGCTATTTTCATTATCATTTTAATTTTTATCTTCTTGTTTCATTTTTACATTTTTAGAAAATTGCAGAAATATAGCCCCACAGGGAAATAATCTTTAAGATAGATATCTCAACTCTCCTTTGTGTAATAAGATTGCTGTGGGTTTATTTTTTATGTAATTGAAAGTATGTGTCTCTAGTAACATTGCCTATGAAGCAAGATTAACATTGCTTTTTTTTTAACATAAGTTTGGGGTTTTTTTCCTTCTATTTTTCTTCTGAGAGAAAGAGCAAGATTTTAAAATAAATATGAAGGGGAGAGGGGAGAAGAATCAGGGGCTAACGGTTTAGCTTATTCTAATACAGAGGTCGATGGAAAATTGAATGGGATTGTATTACGAGATTGCTGGTAAATGGCCAGATTGTTTGATCCCAGAGTGTTTTTTAACCACTGTTTGCTATGATCCTATATTTGAGATAACCTACTGTGACCAAAGAGAATTTGGAAAAAAAAACCAAAACCAAAACAAAACAAGAAAAAATACAAAACAAACCCCACCCCAAACTCACAACTCAGTAGAATGTAAGTAATGGAAATTATTTTCATTACAACTTCCTATTAGAGCTGTCCTTAAATTCTGGCTACCTTTATTTAGCAGCAGACCTTCCTCAGTGCCAAGTCACAGGGAAAAGTAATAATTTAATAGCAGTTGGAAGTTCTAAATGAAAGTATGTGATTCTAGAAACCAAATTAATGATGATCTGAATAATCATTTTTCTGCTAAAAATCCCGAAGAGAATAATTACCCAACGCATCACCTCTACAAAGAATTCCAGCATGAAGCTATGGAATAATTAAACATTTTGAAATATGAACAAACCCTCATATAAAGTTTTTTCTGCTTTATATACATATGGGTGTAGCTCTGAGTAACATGTATTCAGTCACCACACATCTGTTTTAAAAAATGAAGAAACTGGGGCCTGAATCACTCCCCATAGATCATTAAAGACTGAAAAACTATACACAGGGAATCTGACACAGTAATTCATGCTCCTTCAAATTTTGCTGTCAAAAGAGAATAAAATCGATCAATTCCTTGCAAACTTATAATTAATATAAAGTATTCCCTGTATATGGGGTCTCTGACCGCTCAAAATGTACAACAGTTTCCATGCCATTATCCGAGTAGAAACTATTTTTCACAATAAGTTCATCTTTTGTTTATAAATCTATATTAATTCACCTGGCACTCAAAATGTACCTCCACTTGCCCAGTCAAGTCTTATAATTTTTCCATGTTTGGATGAAAACTCTAGGGTGGAATTTAATACCTGAATTTTAGAAATGAACTCTCTGAGCAGAATAGAAATTTCTTAGAATATATTAAAACTAAAAACTGTTATGATTCTTTGTTCCAAATATGTCTCCACTTACAGGTGCTATACATGTTAACTAACAAGTGCAGACAAAAAAATAACCTTTCAATATCTTGACAGATGAATTAGCATATAACCAACATGGTAGTTCTCCTGAGGTGCTACAGAAAGAAAGCCCAGTTTATTAAACTAATTTTGAATACAAAACCGAATCAACAAACTTTTTTTTTTTTTTTCAAAATATGAGATACTACAAATAAGAATGCTTTATCTGTAAGCTTTGCAGAACCTTCACTATTATTTCAAGCAGCTTCTAGTTTCCCAAATAGGATGGTTTCTTCACCACTATAGATTTGTCTTTGTGTATTTCTTTCATGATTGATGCAGACTAATTTTGTCTGATTATCTTCTCTGACGTTGATAAGAATCCTGCATAACTCATCTTTTATTTTTACTGTAGGTGATAAGTTGAAAATATTTTTTGCTATTATGGTAACATTATTTTATAAAAGTGTTTAATTTCAGCTTGTATACTAAAGTTACAATTTAGAAGGAATAATAAAGGAAGAAAACTAACACGAGAATGAGAAACTGAGGATAATTTAAAAATACATACCAAGTAATAAAAATTAAGAATGGGTTCTTTCAAGTGTCCACTCAGTGGAGAAAAAAGCACCATATAAACTTCAATAATGAGAATTTAATAATATTTACAACAAAAGTGACAAGGGTCTGCTTAGATAGAAATGTCATTCAGATATCTAGCCATCAAAATTAAACACAAGAATAAGAGGTAATCAACATTGAAAAGAAAAAGTAGACAAAATAAATACCAATATTTGAAAGGTGCTATTGAAAACAGGAAGTTGCAAAAACATCCAGAGAAACTGTATTGATTTCCTATGTATTATACTATTTTACTTGCAAGTTCTGACAAAATAATGTCATACCAGGCAATGAAAATGGTAATTCCTGGGTAATTTTCTGTTCAAAGGCATTTAATGTGATCTATAGCATGTACTTTACTTCACAAAGACGTTTGAACTTAAGTATATGCCTTAAATACATTTGTTTCAATTAAAATTTTACTTGAAAAATAATACCAAAAATTGAAATAAAATAGTGCAGAGATCTCCATTATAAAATATGCAGAACAAGATGTTCCACGGTTTGATTCTGGTTTTGACTTTTGGGGTTTTTTTTTGGTTGTTTTTTTTTTTTTTTTTTTCCCTTCTNNNNTGTTTGTTTTTTTTTTTTTTTTTTTTTCCCTTTAGTTTGGGTTTCTTCAGAAAAAAAAGAAAAAAATTACTCATGTAGTGTGCAGTGGAAATTGGATGATGTATAACAGTAAAATGACATTAATTTCCCCAATTGGGCATCAGCTGTGTAAAATGAAGAGGCTTCAAGAGCCTTCTATATCAAACCATGAGATAGCAAGCTAATTGCTGTAGCTGAAATCTTATTTTTGTTCAGAATTTATATCATAACATTCAGCTAAGTTGATCTGCTGGTTTAGGTTTGCCTAATATATATAACAGGTATTGTTAATAATGCCCCCTGAAAACATGAATTTAGGGAACTTTAAAATGTCCCATAAGGCTTTAAATAAACAGGGTGAGAGGGAGAGTTTTGTTGGTAATATCAGAGATTTTCAAGCATCAAATAAATCTTTTGGTCATACTTTCTCCGTTTTCCTAGAAGAGTAAGCATGTGGAGCTGTGTCAACTTTTAACAGTGAATCTTCACCACCCTACCACCAATAGACTGTGACTGTGTTTTGCTCTGTAGGGAAGACATTACTCCTTTTGAAGGAAAGAGAGAATGACAGTCACAGTTTGTGGTGTGGAGAGGAGGAAGAAAGAAAAGTGATATTACTGCTAATTTTATTGCATCACAGATGATCTTTGCATGAAGAGAATAAATTGCAGTCCTTGATTCTGTGATTTGATTTAACCATAAGCTAATTTTAAACAAAGAAACAATAAATAGAACATTGCCAAATATGGTCTGTTAATGATACCTGTTGAGAAAAAGTTTTCTTTCATTCTACAGAAAATTTAACTGGTTCCAAAGGTGAGCAAACATTGGATTTATTAGGATAATAGCCAAATCACAGAAAATAGTTCTGGTCAAACCAAATGTACTTCCAAAAACTTGAAGAAACAAACAGAAAAAAACCAAAACAAACAAAAAAAATCAAAAATAAAAAAAAACACCCCACAACCACCAAAGTCTTTTCAAAGCATATTTATACTTACTACCTTGATGTGATATATCACTGATGAAGTGTTTTGCTTCATATTGAAAACTATCCATCTTTTCCTGTTTACCTCTTTTATCTTCTTAAATTAATTATTTCTACTATGAGGAAAATACTAATTAAAATTCAAAAGTTTCATTGGAGTGTAACACTGTGTTAACATTTCTGGAATATTTTCGTTAGCAAAGGTGTACTGCTTCTTTTCTTCTTTTCTTTTAAAAGATTTAACTTTAACGGAACTAATTTTATTCCATTTCAGTGTATATATAAAAAAAAACATTTTCTATCCCTCCTAAAATATGTTTACATAATTGTTTATGAGATACAAACAGACAAATAAGCAAACACTCAAATCTAAGCAGAAACACATTTCACTACCAAAATGTCCATGTAACTTCCAGTTAGATCCAAGACTGATCTGTATTCTAGATTCTTAGAACAGCATCACTAGGAAATAGCATACAATATTTGGAGTATTCACTACTTCAGAGCATGAAGGTTCTAAAAATACAAGCTGACACTATTGTGATGTGCTTAAATATGATTGACAACAATGCTGAAGTCATAAAGAATGAGACAAAATTGTTATGACACTAGGCGAGCTGCGTAAACAATGACTGAGAAAGAAGAGGTGGTGTTTGAGTCCTGGGATTTTTCCTCCATGCAACTCAAAAATAGTAGCTATGCAATGGTCAAGTTCTTGGACACAGGGTTTTTTTGCTGTTGTTTCTTTTCTTTCTTTTTTTTTTCCCGAGAAAAAAACCCAGACATTTAATTTGACAGAGGTTACATTTAAGAAATCCACATTTCTTTCTTGAAGAGATAAAATATATGAAATGTTCACCTTTACTGGCAAATGAATTTCTATTCTGTAACATTCATTAAAATAGGAACTTTACTTTATGATCCCTCTATTTATATTCTAGTGAATACTTCATGATTCCTAAGAAAATCAGTGAGTTATACAAGAGTCTTCTTACTAGACATAATGCTGCACAGGGTACAAAAAAAAAAAAAAAAAAAAACAATACTGTTGTTTAGGATCTCTCTGAATTGCTAATTTGCAATGACAGATACCTGCTTCAAAGAGAATCTGGTGGGCTTTTTTGGATGTGGTTTGGTTTTTTTGTTGTTGTTGCTGGGTTTTATTTGTTTGTTTGGTTTGCTTTTTCCCCCGTTTGTTCTAATATCATTATTCACATCCCATTAGGCCCCTGAGCAGCTACTGTGTGTGTTTTACTATATTTTGATTTATTAACATAAGTTAAATATATATGTGGAAATTAGACAAGGTTAAGACAATACAGATTTTACTTTTACAGCATTCCCTGTGTTTGTGGCATTTATAGAAAAGAAAATCAACTTATATATAACTTTTTACATCTGATTATTGTAAAAAGTCTTTATTCATATTTACATGTAAATATATGTTCAGGTAAATGTGCAGTAGAAAACACCGGGGAAAGATGAACAGGAAAGAAATTGAACTCCAATTTCTTTTTTCATTTAGTAAAACTAAAACTTTCCATCATCACACTTCCTTCTTCAGGTTTTCATATTTCATTTTCTCATATGTTGTTATTCCCGGAGACACAGACAGCTGAAATGTCCATTTAAAACTATCTGTTCATAATTTGATTCTAGCAGACCATGCAGCACCTGCTGATTCCCAGGGTACAGCAATAAGTGCAGTTTGCAGGCTGAAACAGCTGGCGCCACTGTTTAACACAATCAGGATTTACATTTAAAATGTACTTGGTATTATATTAGTTTTCAGTAGCTGTCCTCAAAAAAAAAAAAAAAAAAAAAAAGAAAAAATAATGCTGGTTATTGTACAGTAAATCTGTTTATTGAACTCTAAGGAACATGTGGTTTAGCCCCAGTAGGAAGCTCAGCATACACATACCCACTCTCTCACTTCCCCATCACAGTGGAGGAGAGAATCCAAAGAGTAAAAGTGCAAAAACTCCAGGGTTGACATAAAAACAATTTAATAAAATAACAAAAGCTGAACATGCAAGCACAGCAAAAGAAACAATCCATCCACCACTTTCCTTCAGCAGGGAGATGTTCAGCTATCTCCAAGAAAGCAGGGCTCCATCACGTATAATATTTACTTGGGAAGACAAACATTGTTCCTTCTTCCCCCTGACTTATTGCTGAGCGTGACATCATATGGTATGGGATATTCCTGTGGCCATTTGGCATCAAAAGTCCCAGTTATTTCCTCTCACAGCTTGTTGTGCACACCCAGCCTACTTGCTAAGAACCAGAAAAGGCCTTGATGCTGTGTAAACACCAAGTAATTAAAGAACTAAAATGTCTGAGTGTTATCAACACTCTTTTCATCACAGATCCAAAACATAGCTCTATACAATCTAGGATAAAGAAAAGTTACTCTGTTCTAACTGAAACCAGTACACCTAAGAACATCAGCTTCCTTTCAAATTTACTTTCAGCACTACAAAATTCTGTAATTCAATATTAATTTCAAACTGCCATCAATACCACAAAAGGTACCACAAATATTTCACAAAAATTTCACTAGTTCAGACTAGTTGTTAAACACTAAGTTGAAAACTTATACCTGAAGCTCACCTATTCATAGCATCTGACCATAAAAAAACCAACACATTGGCCATGAAATGTTGACAGACAGATATGGTCCAGTATCACTTATAAATTACTTCCTGGCTAGAATACATGGATCATTTGGATATGCTATTGGGAATTGGAGGACATGAATCTGAATCCCCTCAGACAGAAGGAGGTGTTTACACTTACTGGGAAGAATTACAGTCTGTTCGCCACTGGCCAAAACCAATAAAATTTGCTAATTAGCATCATCAGCACTTCAAAAGGAAAAAAGTTTTCATTTTTCTCAAAGGTAAGTCATATGCATCAACTTTAAGAGTAGTATTGCAGGAAAGGAAGCCCTGACTCTAACACTTTAAAAGAATAATGGAAAAGAGAGATTGTAATTTCTTAAACAGCTCAGCACAGATATATGTGATCCTGTGATTTAGGTAGGAGAGGTA
>VXBJ01002450.1:27990-40506 GCA_013400055.1 Nycticryphes semicollaris
TGTACCACTCATTGAATAGCAGTATGGGAATTATGGCCAAAATCAGGGGAACCCTTTCACTATGACTGCCAGAAGTCTAGGTTTCATTTAAATTTGGCAAAACAGAAATTTGAATTCAAATTTCTGTGATCTCCAATATAAGTTTCTTTACCACTGTAATATTTGTCCCTTTAAGTGTGTTTATATGATTTTGATTATATATTCTCTCCTGGAACTAGAAACTATTTCTGATAAAAGGAAAATCAATAACTAAATTTTTTAAAAATAATTTTATTGTCCATAGTATTTTTTTTTCATGACTGTGACAGAATTTACAGCATTGTTCTTTTGATAATGTCCAAAATGCTGCTCATAACAGTATGATCTATATTCCTAAAATGATTATATTGACAGAGGAATACACTCTTACCCCCATTTCTCGGATATCATCAATTACATACATCATTAATTATGGTGACATTTTTTCTTTTATCCTAACTGATGGTTAAGTGATCTATATTTTTAAAATATACATATTAGTTAAATAAAGTCATAAGAATAAAATAGCTATTATTCTGACAAAATGTCATGTACCTCATTGGTTGTTCTCTAAGTACCAAGTGTTATAACAAAACACATTATTAATTTCATTTAGGAAAAAAAAAATAAATCACAAAAGAAAAAGCTTGTGGTTGAAGTGTATTAAATATATGAAACTACAATGCAGGAAATAATCTGAGCTCTATTTGGAATAAAAAAGAAAAAAAGAAAAATCAGGGTTGTCCATGGATATAGAAGTAAATTTATTTGAGAAAAAAAAAAAAGTCAGTTTAATATTAGTAGCAAAAATACAGTTTTCATTTCTATGTAATCAAAAATGTGTACTGATTAACAAAATTTTGGTTAGATAAAAATTGAAAATCTTACATTTTATCTAGAATGTATACATTGTTACTTTTTTTGTTTGCCTACTTGCCTACATTTGAAAAAAACCTATAGAATGTGTGTGCAGTACTATATCTATCATAAACACTATGAGACAAAACATACGAGTGTTTTACAGATGATTTTTAGCAATACGTAAAAGTTCTAACAGTCCACTACAATCAAAAGTCTGCATAAAGTTCAAGAACATTTCTACGTTCAGTACATGGAAGTTCAGATATCTGTAGTGTTTGTATTTGTATTGTGACGTTCTGGGTTGAGTGACACAGGACTGACTTTTCTTCTGGAAAAGAAGAAAATGCTGGGGAAAACTGCACTTTCAGAAGACTAATGTCTGAATTCATTAAAATATTTACTTTATAGCCAGCTAAGCTATGTGCGATTCAAGGTTTCAGTGTTTTCGAGCCTTTCAAGGTGAGGAGATACAACACCTAGGTATTTGACCCAGGCTGTCCAACAGGATTACTTCGTACGATGAATATCACATTCCATACAAATTAGAAAAAATTGCTTTGTAGTTCTCCCTCCCTTGATGGCAGTGGTCCAGAGAACTCCTTGCCCTGGTGCTGGATCCCTGAGGCCTTCTCTTCCTCCCAAAGCTGCTGAGCTTGCAGTGTCTGACATTTGTTGCCCACTTCTAGGAGTACACATCTTCCTGCTGATATAATTGTCTGACTATATCTTGCATATCTTATATTAGCATCACGGCACTAATATCAGTATCATGATTAATACTGGTTCTTTAATATTATTGTTAATTATTTAGTCTTATTGTATTAGATCTATTTATATTTCATCCCTTGTGTTTCCTTGCTTCCCCCCCATTCCCCTTTCCAGGTGGGGAGGGATCATCAGGTGACAGAATAATTGTAATGACAATAAATTGTTATGGGTTTTCTCATACCATAACACTTGAGCAGTCAACAAGAATAAACATCTCTGGTGTAAGTCATCAATCTGTTTTAGGTTTCTACATTAAGACAAGATGAATCAGGCCCTACAAGTGCCTATTTCTCTCCTTTGACTGCAACAGGAATGTTCTACAAAGGATGGTGGGACAGGCTTACAAGTAAAACAAGTTATATGTGAGGCCTGTAGCTGATGGCACTCATCAATTCTAGTCATAAAATTACCATCAAGGACAATGAAAAAAACAAATGGAAAAGTGAGAAGAAAAAAGGAAAATAAAATATCTTCCTGGTGACCAGAATGAGGAGAATTAGGATCTTTCTAGATGGAAATCCTACTCTCAGCATTGTCTCCAGCGCAACAAATGCTCCCTCCAAAAACCTTTTCCAAAGCAAATGCATAGTTTCAATGGGATCATCTCAATCTTGTTGCTCTGATTTATTATAGTTATAGTGCTAGACTGGAACATCCTTTGATCAGTTGCAGATATTGCAAAGCTAATTGACTTTTAAAGCTGTGTATACGTGCATTGTGAAATGCTTATGGCTTTCTAAATGGCTTCTTTATTAATGTCATCTACTAAGTTCTGTTTTTTCCCTAGTATAAAATTATAAACTAAAAAATTATGAAGCAACTTGTGTAACATGGGGGAGGAAAAAGAAAAGGCAATTCAAACATTAATTGCAACCACCTCCTTTAAACTGACTTTATAGCTATAGCAATGTTTTCAGAATCTGCCAGTGCAAAATGAGATTATATATACTTTGCAGTATGAGAGTAAAAGGTAGTTACAGTGGTGTATAGGGGCATGTAGGTGGAAGGTTATGAACTGAAAGGAGATACTGTAATGTTATGAGCTAAAGAGCTGGAAACTGAAGCCCTTAAGGCAAAATCAGTTTCCCATAGGAGTCTAGTCTTTGATGTAGGTTTACTCTTTAGATGGCTGAAATTCAGATGGAAAAATCATTGTTTGTCTCAGTTCTTTATTCACAAAGTATGTGTCTATTTTTTCTTTTTTTTCCACATTTGCAATTATTTAGATGACTAGATTGTCTCAGTCTTTCAATCTCTTTAATTTTAAACATAGTGCTTACAAAAAGGAAGTCCTTAGCACCTCCATAACATCAATAACTACAGCATTTTAGACATATTTCTACCTAATATTTTTTTTCAAAAAAAGAAATCAAAATCAGGAGGAGATAGATCTTTGTTCATTACTTTTCCAAATTATATACTCATAAAGAGCAGATAAAGGCTAAAATCTTGACCACTCTGAAGTCAAGAAAACTGCATCATTTCAATTTAAAGATGTAAAATTGACAGATAAATAAGCTGTTCTCTTACAAAGTAAAGAAGAGTACAGTGATTTATTATTCACCATATTGTGGTCTGCATGAAATTACTCAACAGATTAATGAAGAAAGAGAGGAAGATAACAGTTCAAAGTAACAGCAACAAAAATTATAAAAGTTCTTACCTTTTCACTGAACAGCCAGCTGATCTCCAGTTTATGAGAAATACTTGGAATCTTAATAAAAATAGGAAAAGGTCTAATGAGGAATCACAAAATAAGATAAAATTATTTTGAAGTTTTTGGGGGTTTGTGGTTTTTTTTTTTTTGTTGTTTGTTTTGGTTTGGTTTGGTTTGGTTTTTTTGGTTGTTTTTTTTTTTGTTTTGGTTTGTTTTGTTTTGTTTTTTAACATCTTATATGGATGCATAAAAAACATGTTCACATGTTCACCTTGAAGAGAATGAATCAGAGAATCAGCATCCTGTTACATTTATGACATGCTTTCTGGAAGAACTAACTTTTATTTCACTGCTATTTAAGCATTTCACTGCAGGGGAACAGTTCTTAATAGCGTCGTTTCACATACTATATTTGCAGTCTTCAATGTGTAATGATGGGATGGTTGTTAAATACATCACCCCGCACTGTGCAATAGGAGGCATAAATGACATTGTAAAGCTAAATGACAATTAGCATCCCAAAAGAGTGACATTTATAGAGTGAATAAAAGGATTTCTATTAAAGAAGCAACTTGGTTTAAAAAAGACTTTGGTGCACATGGGATTTACACAAAACACCCTCCTGCTGGAACAATTTTAACAAAGATTTCCATTAGATATTATTAGAATGGGCAGAATAATTTTCAATCTTGTTCTGTGATTTCCATTGATATCTAAAGGAATCTTTATTGTTGCCAAAGAAAACCCCACAAACCCAGCAAGAAACAGTTACACTATGTCTTTCTGTGGTGAAATCAGGCCAGAAATCTTCTGCCACTGAGACAGAAATTCCCTGTGATCCACAGCAGGTCCAGGTTAAACAATTAGGTGAAATAGCGGTAGCTTTGTGGCTTAATTCCAGAGGAGACATGAGCCTAAGGTCATGCTTTCCCCTCCCCACTCCATTTGTACTGGGAACGTGGAGGATTGACACAAAAGAGGCAAACCGGTCTTGTAAATGCGAAGGGAAAGGTTATATTAAACAAGACTTTTCCATCAAAACCGTCAATCTTCAGACTATAACAGTAAATGAAAGTGTGGTATTCAGCAATTATTTTTTTTAAATTAAAATTCTCATCCATCCAAAACACCAAGTAAATGTAATACTTGACCCCCAAGGGTCTTATTCACTCTTCCATTTATTTTTTTGCGTTGTGCCATATTACATCTCTTGTCTGTAGCTAAGATAGACTAAGTTTCTGAGGAGTAATGGCTGAATTCACCAATTTTCAGCAGCAGAGCTCTTAGCTAACATCTCCCTCCATAAATTAGTTGCCATGTGCTGATAAGAATGTGAGGGTTGTGAGATCCCTGTGAGGTGTTTCAGGGGGTTTCTAGACCCCTGAATCTCTTGGACTCTGTGTGTCTGAGGGACCAATACTATTTAATATCTTCATCAATGACAGAGAGTTGGATTGAGTGCACCTTGAATGAGATTGCCAACAACACCAAACTGAGTAGTGCATTTGATTCATTAGAGGGAAGGGATACCATCCACAGGCACTTTGACAGCCTTGAGATGTGGGCCCATGTGAACCTCATGAAGTTCAACAAGGCCAAGTGCAACTGGGTCAGGGTATAAATACAATCTGGAGGATGAAGGGATTGAGAGTAGAACTCTGGAGAAGTATTTAGGGCTAGTGACAAGTGTGATAATGTGTACATGCAGTCCAGAAAGCTAGCTGTATCCTAGGCTGCATCAAGTGGTGGAAAGTGATTCTGCCCCTCTACTCTGCTCTGGTGAGGCCTCACCTGGAGCATTGTATCCAGCTCTGGGATCCCCCAGCACAAGAAAGGCATGGACATTGCTAGAGGAAGGCCATGGAAATAGATGGCTTGAAAACCTCTCATCTGAAGAAAGGTTAAGAGAGTTGGGATTGATCATTCTGGAGAATCATAGAACCATAGGATGGTTTGAGTTAGAAGGGACCTTAAAAATCGTTTTGTTCCAACTTCCAAGGCTCTAGGGATAACATGTTGCAGTCTTTCAGTAAATAGAGACCATAATAAGAAAGATGGATACAGTCTTTCTACCAAGGCCTGCTGTGATGGGACGAGAGTCAAAGTTTTTGAACTGAAAGAGGGTAGATTTAGATTGGACGTAAGGAAGATATTATTTACAATGAGGATGTTGAGTCACTGGAACAGGCTTCCCAGTTATGCGAGTTGTGGGTGTTCTATCATTGGAAGTCTTCAAGGTCAGGTTTTGATAGATCTTTGAGCAACCTGATCTAATGAAAGTGTTTCTGCCCATGGCAGGTGAGTTGGACTCAGAAAGGTCCTCCAAACTGAAAACATTCTATGAGTCTATGATTCAATGAAAACCTGTACATGCCCAATTTGCCTTTCCGTAAGCACAAGCTGCACATTTACAGGAAGTACTCTGTGGAGAGAAGAGAATGCTCTGGGGATTTACAGAAAAGCTTTAGTTCATACGGATGAAGGATGTATAAATTTACAAGTCTTGAGAAAAGCCTACAACTTATGTAAGTGGACAGGGTTTTTTATGTTGTAAAAGTATAGCAACTGCTTTAGCTTTCCAATGACTGCACTGGAAACTTATAGCTGCGTAAAAATGACTTTCAGATGGAAGACAGGAAAAAGATCACAAAAGATTTATAAAGGAAGAGTAAAAATGAAATAGAGAACAAGGACAAAGAAGGCTTAGATTAGGATAAAGGATGGGGGCAGCACAAAAAGACAATAGAACAAATAGGTTAAAAAGTCTAGAAAATTAAATTTAATGGATGTTTTTTCATTTCATTTCATTCAAGAGTCAATAGTAAAGGGAGAGAGTAAGGGGAGAAATAAAAACAGAGACTCTAAATAGTGAATGAGATAAAACAATGTTTTATTTTCTGTCACTGTGTCAGAATATATGTAGCACTAATCCGTAATAGATTAAAGGGGATTTCCACAGTCTATTGTGGCACAGCCAGTGGTTGTTAGTCTTTTGCAGTCATTTGGATAATTTCACGGCTAGTGAGTGACACACACATTGGTTGCTTTTGTAAACTGTTCACATCAAATAGCAAATTTACCGTAATAATGAGAACTATGTGGGCTCAATCCTAAACCTACCAAAATCAATGGAAGCAATTCAAACAGGAGCGTTCAAGTACTTTTCTAAAGTATTTCCTGAAAAAAGTGGTGTCTGAGGGGCCCTGAGCCTGACAAGTTTACTATCTCTTAAGAAAATCTTGATAAATCCTTTTCTAAATATTATCATGAAATATATTTCTAACTTGGAGGGAGAGTGTGTTGATGGTGATTAGGTGTCTTCCTTTGGAAGTATATACTTTTAAAATTTTAAAATAATATTAAAATAATAACATTAAAAACATTAGATGATACCATTAAATAGATATTAATATTGCCTGAAAAAAAAACTTTTAAAGTTTATTCTTTTTGTTTATTTTAGTCTTATTCTGCAATTTTCCGATGTTTTTGTCAAAGGTAAAAAAGAAAAGTAATATTTAATAAATAAAGCTAGATTTTACAATATGTTCTTACGTTACCTAAATATTCCTAATAAACCAGAGGGTTAGATTCTTCAGCCTTACTTTTTTTTTTTTTTAATCAAAATATAATATTCATACTGTACTTTTTGCTAGTTCATATAACAGAAAATTTCATCTTAACACACAGNTCACAAAAGATTTATAAAGGAAGAGTAAAAATGAAATAGAGAACAAGGACAAAGAAGGCTTAGATTAGGATAAAGGATGGGGGCAGCACAAAAAGACAATAGAACAAATAGGTTAAAAAGTCTAGAAAATTAAATTTAATGGATGTTTTTTCATTTCATTTCATTCAAGAGTCAATAGTAAAGGGAGAGAGTAAGGGGAGAAATAAAAACAGAGACTCTAAATAGTGAATGAGATAAAACAATGTTTTATTTTCTGTCACTGTGTCAGAATATATGTAGCACTAATCCGTAATAGATTAAAGGGGATTTCCACAGTCTATTGTGGCACAGCCAGTGGTTGTTAGTCTTTTGCAGTCATTTGGATAATTTCACGGCTAGTGAGTGACACACACATTGGTTGCTTTTGTAAACTGTTCACATCAAATAGCAAATTTACCGTAATAATGAGAACTATGTGGGCTCAATCCTAAACCTACCAAAATCAATGGAAGCAATTCAAACAGGAGCGTTCAAGTACTTTACTAAAGTATTTCCTGAAAAAAGTGGTGTCTGAGGGGCCCTGAGCCTGACAAGTTTACTATCTCTTAAGAAAATCTTGATAAATCCTTTTCTAAATATTATCATGAAATATATTTCTAACTTGGAGGGAGAGTGTGTTGATGGTGATTAGGTGTCTTCCTTTGGAAGTATATACTTTTAAAANTTCCTAATAAACCAGAGGGTTAGATTCTTCAGCCTTACTTTTTTTTTTTTTTAATCAAAACATAATATTCATACTGTACTTTCTGCTAGATCATATAACAGAAAAATTCATCTTCACACACAGAAAGAGCACAGAGGAACCATGACAGATGGGGGTGCACAAATTGTACCCTGCTCTGGCTCATTACTGTTCACACTGACAGGGGGCCCTGAGGGGCTTGAGGGGCCCTGACACAAAGAGGCGACTGGGATCTAGGAGCAGCTGCTGGCCACATACTGAGGGTTTCTAGCTCTGCTTCTGAAGGGTTCCACGCTGTACCTATATGTACACATATGTATATATTCCCACTAATAAATCATAATTGGAATCAGACAGAGAGGGGAATAAGATGTAACCATTAGTGCTGTTTGTGTTTCAGCGCTGAGTGTGCCTGCTATTGTTCTGTCTGGCTATATGTGTATGCGTGTATCATATGTGTGTGCGCCTACTGCGAACACATTCTAAGCTGTGTTACTGGCCAGACTTATGGACATGGAGCTGTGATAACCTTTCCTCCATTGGACTACCAGTTTTGGCAACTCCATAGCACATTCCTGAAGAGCAATTGATAAAAGCTAATGCAAGAGATGTTCAATTTTCATGAAAGGCTGTATTAAGGTATTAAAATTATACATAAACTTTCAAAAATTCCTCTTTGTACATATGTCTTGCCTGTCAGTAGAGCATCTAATGACATTTAATAAAGTGCATCACAATCTTTCTGAAGTATAAAAAGCAGAGAAAATAAAATATTATTTTTATGAGACTTAATTTTCTGAGGACTGCATCTGCAAAAAGTGCAAAAGTATATAGAGATAAACTAAAACTAGCTTAAATATCTTTTAGCTACAGGATAGAAAACTGAATTCAAGCAATGAAATAGTAATTTTAATTCTAATGACATATGGACAAAACTTCTAAACAGTTATACGTGGAAAGTCTAAAAATTGTGATGAAATTAATTGGAGAAGAAAAGGATATTGAAAATAAAAACATTTAGACACATTTACAGAAAAGTAACTATAATTTACAATTATTATACTTCATAATATTGTATCAATATTTAAAATTCTCGTGGATTTAATAGAGCAGCATTAAACATTTTGGAAGTGTAAAAGCATTCCACATCAATTGTGAAGTTTATTTTAACAGAAATTTTAGAAATACCAGGGGCTAAATATAAATAAAATAAATGAAATAGAATTGCACTTCTAATTGCTTTTGAAAGACAAGAAATGGAAAAAAAAATAAACCCCCAAAAATAGGTCTTCTATTGTAAGAATGGATTTTGTGTATATATTTGAAAGGACTTTTTTAAAATTCACTAACATATGAAAGCTACCTGCCTTCAATATATTCAGATAAAGAAGCAATACCTGGTGTTTTTGTCATTGCTATCAATTAAAATATAGAAGATCTGCTCAAATATTTTTTTAAGCATTGCAACACCTCAAATTTAAGTCCTTGTCTCTGTAGATAAGTTCCAACTAATAGATATTTAAGTTTTCTATTCATTAAGTGGAAAGATCATACACCTTCCCCAAAATTCCCTGCCACCAGCAGGAATGTTGTATCTAGACTATGTATTAGGTGTCCTCTTGAAAAAAAAAAAAAAAAACTATCTTGGAGATTTTTTTTGATGATAGTTTTCTAATTAAGTGTGATTTAGCAGATTTAAAAACACAGTAGGAAAGGAGTCACATCCTATTTTTTTACTGAGGAGTTTACGGTGATTCTGTTTTCCAAATAATTTCCAATAATAAAGAAGAAAACAGAAATTAAGAACTCCTTAGCATGGATTCAAGTTCCTCTGACCCTCCTCACAGGGGAGATCATTACTCTTACAGCATCTTAGGGTGTCACTTTTGCTGAAAGAGACAAGAAATTATTTCCTCTTACCTGAAAAAAGAAGAAAGCTGACAAGAGGAAGGTTATTGAAATAAGACACAGGTAGAAAAGAAAGACTGTAAAGAGGCAAAAATTCTGCTGGAAAAGCCTTTCTTGTACCAATAATCTATCCCTCTCCTCCATAATTAAAACAATATGGAAAGGGAAAGGAAGGGAAGGGAAGGCAAGGCAAGGCAAGGTAGGAAAAGAAAGGATGTAATTCCTTCTTTTTTTTTGTTAAGTGAATTAAAACTATTGCAAATCCTATTCGTATTCATATGCGTATCCTTATTAGACAGAGTAAGAGAAATTATAATTTAAATAACAAGTCCTCTCATTTATGCATTAATAATCCTTGGATTATTGTTGGGGAGACAAGAGCAAAATGTGAGTGAATCCATACCTTGATCAAGACTACTTGATACAATGACTTGTTGGTGGAAATGGCAGGTAAGGTGTGTTGAACTCAGACTTGAATAGAGCTGTATACAAGAAACAAATCTGAAGAAGGTCTCTAACCATTTGGAAGTAGACAGTTGTCTGTTCTATTCATTTTGCCAGTCACTTTGAGTGATCTGCAGGTGGTGCAAGAGCCTTCACTGTTGATGGTGATCACCGAGACCTTCCTCAGAATTACACTTTCCCAAAGAGTGTATAGTTCTCATAACTGCTTTTTTTGATCAGTAAAAAGGTTCTACAGTGAATGTCCTATTTTATTTAGTTATTTCCTACTGTCTATAGTCTGGCTATATTTCAGAAAGCTTACCAAAGGAACTAACTAGTCTTGATCCAAATGGAGGTTGCCAAACCCTATATTTCCAGAATGCCATGAGGAAATTGTAGTCTTCTGTGGATGAAAAGTTATTAAGCAGGATTATTTCATGCAAAAGTTTTATTGAAATTATATCACATATCACATACTGCTTGTGCTGTACAGACAATTATTTTAATATTTGTAAATATTAATTTTGACATTTTACTATGCATATTTAATACTTAATTTTAAACTTCTCTATATCCTAACTTTACCCTAACTTTACCATTTACTATTAATATTTGTAACTTTCCTTTGTGAAAGGAAGTTGAACTGTTTTGGTGAATGTCTGGAGATTTTTACTCAATATGACCCTCAGCTTAGTATACACTTCTCATTTTGTTGAAGAAAATTTACGTGTTGGTAGACAGTTTTTCTCTTACAGATGATAATAAGCTCACACAGAAACACAAAACAGTGACTGAGCACTGGAACATGTTGCCCACAAAGATTGTTGAGTCTCTATTCATGAAGATATTCCAGAATGCCAAGGACTACCATCTTGTGGAACTGGTCCTGGGCAACTGGTTCTGGGTGGTTGTGCTTGAGCAAGTGGGTCAGACCAGATGACTTCCAGAAGTCCCTTCCAACCTCAACCATTCTGGATTCTGTCATTATCAAAATAACAAGAACACATCTGTGTTTGTTACCTTTACATAGCATGCTGATTTAACTGGCACCTTACAACAAATGCATGAAGGACAGGATAGTGTAGCAGTAGGTACATGAAAAACATAATGTAAAAAATATTACTGAAAAATTCAGCAATATTTAAATATCTTTAAAAGCAGCTCAGTTTTCTATAATTTTGTCAAATATGGATTCTAAGGTTGAATCTTTCATGTTTCAAAAAGTGGGGCAATTGCAGTTCTGTTTTTCTTTCGTTTCTGAATTTGGAACTCCCATATCACGATAGTATAAATACTTCAGAAAAGGATAATACCATGCTTTCTGCCTCAAAGGTTCATTTGGCCTGCCAGACATTTAACACTCAGCTTCCTGAAGCAGTCTCTTTTTCAGGTCAGCTCCAGTGGTATTCCTAAAATATTATTAATAATAAACAAAAATCTATTAATTGCCCTTATCTCATTCTCAATGCTTTACTCAATGGGATTACTTATAAAATACTTTATACTTATAAATTACTTATAAATATATTATTATTTGCAGGAATAAGTCAAAGTTTTATCAAAAGCTGCAATACAGCTTTTTGATAGTCAGGGAATTGTCCTGAAAGATTCAGAAGTTCTTATGCTTATGTAGATAGTTATGGGATCCCATATAATAAATCATTACAGCTTTAAGATAAAATGATTTGAAAACAAAACCAACATCTTCTGTATTGAGTAATTAAAAAATGAGAGTGGATTAAGTAAAAAAATGCATTTGTTCATCTGAAGTGTCATTTACATTTAAATAGGTAAGATAAGTTGCTAACAACAAGCTGACCGTTTGTTTTACTACTGAATCCTGTATCAGTGAATCAGACTATTAATGACAAGATTTTCTGCACCAGTAAACATCTCTAGAAGAATATTAACCTTTATTTGTTTAATGAATTAAAAAAAAGAGCAGCTAACATGAATGCAGAATTAGCTACCTAAACAATTTGCGCAGAGCATATTCCTATTTTCTTTAGATATATCTTTATTTTTCCTCTACCAAAAAATATATATATTTAATACCAAGAAATATTGTATATGCTTATGCAGGAGCAGTAGCCACTGAACAATTATGTATTACATATGTGTTCTGGTTTGAGGTAAAACATAACCAACTTTATGTTCAGTAATTTTACATCTTAGCTAGGCATCTTCTAACTCTCTGGAATTAATGGCATACTGTGGAGAAATCTGCTTGTTCTCAGAGTAATGAGACCAATGTTTGTACTTCATGACAAGGAATGGTATGCAGAGAGGCTTTTGCTTATACTTATTGCTGTAACAACCAAGGTCAGGTCATTTGGTTATTTGCCCCATTGGAGGGTTGGTCGGAAGCAGAAAAGTATGGATGGGTCACACCTGTGGGGAGGAGCGGACAGGACAGGTGACACAAATTCCATCCCATCTGCCCTCCCCCCT
>VXBJ01002450.1:49595-76591 GCA_013400055.1 Nycticryphes semicollaris
CCTCATTTTTTTTCTTCTTCAGATAAAGCATTCACTGTTCCTAAGAGATTTCTGTTTAAGAATTCTGATGTGTAAACTCTATAGCAGTACATGACAGACAATATTGTAAGGATCTGTTTAGCTCCATCAGTGAGATGCTGGAAAAGGTTGCTCAGAGAAGTTGTGGAGGTCTTATCCCTAGACATGTTCAAGGACAGGTTGGATGGGGATTTGAGTAACTTGGTCTGGTGGAAGATGTCTTTGCCCATTGCAGGGGTGTTAGAACTAGATGATCACTAAGATTCCTTTCAACCCAGCCATTCTAAGAGAGAGAAGAAAAGAATTAATGACAGTAGAGTCAGGTTATATTTCACTGCTTATATAATTTGAATCTTCAGTAATTTTTGGCCCTTTTTTATTTTTTAATAGCCCTTTTCACAAAACTGTGGGTTAAGAGCTTCATGAGAACAAAGTTCACGCAGGAAAAAGCTGACTCTTTAATAAACCATAGATATTTGTTTGGTATTCAGAAAATCTGTATGATACATTATGCAGGATGCTGCCTTTAGAAGAATTACTTCATCACCAGTATCACCAGTAGAGAATTTACATAAAGAATTAAAAAAAGAAAAAGAAAATAGAAGATGGAGATTGTTAAATTTTGGTACCTTTATTATTGATTATACTTTGCATTAAAATTATATAAAAAGTTCTAAACAAAGAAGAATACTCAGCACAAACTTCAGAAAGAGAGCAAAATATTAACAATAATTACATATATTTAAAAAAGTGTTCATAGCTTTTAATTTGTTTATTTGGTTTTAAACAAAATAAGCAGTCAGTATTTGATTTTCAGGACCTACATTAGTTTTACTATAAAAGCACTGATTAACTTGAAAATATTCTGTGTGGTGAGGCTGAAATTAATTATTTGCATAAATCAATAACAGCTTTTTCATGAAACACAATTTTAAAAGACAAAGGTAAACCTCATTTGTTTTGTTTAGAGGTGACCACTGTGTGCTATTGTACCTTGAATATAAGATTCTATAAGACAAAAAAATATTACTAATTAGTGGAATTTAGTGAGATGCCATGTTTTTATAACTGTTAATGAAAGCCTGAAAAATTGTATACACCAGTCCCCATTCTGGCTATGTGGTTACCCAAGAGGCAGCCAGCAGTATGACTCTGGGTGTCCTGTACTGTGCTAGGCTATGCTCTGGCACTGTCCTCTAGAAAGGCTGACAACAGGCCTTAGCTATATAGTGACATATTGAAAAAAAATCAGTTAAGATTAAATTTATTGACTTAGATAGATTTATTTTTGCTTTAGCTTTCGCACTACAGAATCTCAAAGGTGAATGTAATGTTTTTGGCATTTTAAAAAAGAATCTGTGAATTTGAATCCCTGAGCAGACTCTCAGATGCCCTAACATTGAAGTCAAAAAGTTATTGGATGGCTTATTTTCTGTTACTGAATTGTCAAATGTACCTGTTTATCATTCCGTAGAATCTGTTCTACTGAAAATTTTAATTCTTAAATCAGGTCTTTCAAATGACAGCATTAGGCTCTGGAATCTAAGCGGGCATGGTCATTAAAGGAAAAAGGGAGAAACAAGGTTTTTTGGTTTTTTTTTTGTTTTGTTTTTAATAAGAAATGGTGGGTAAGTAAGAAGTTTCAATTTTCAGTCATTTTTGTGGAACAGAAGTTGAATAAAATTTAAATTTTTGCTTTCTGTCTGGCAGTTGGCCTGCATCACTTCGGGGTTTTTTTTTTTTGAAAGATTTTTTCTATTAAAAGCTAATTAGGCCTCAGAAGTAGGGCCAAATCTACAAAGAAGTTTATGTCCGGTTAAAATGCACCAAAATTATAGGATTAAAAGTTTTGCGGTATTTTCGCTGTTGCTATCTTTTCTACCTTTTATTTTTATTATTTTTTTTAATATATTTTCAAACAAGGCTGCCTACAGCTAAGACTTCAGAAAGGCTTATTTTGAGCAGTGAGTTGTTTGAAGGTAATCCATTAGTACAACAATATTTTTTCCGCTGTGATAATGCTGCCACAATGTATCTGTTCTAGACAAGGAAATATCCCAACAGCTTTAGGCCTTTCTTGCTTCCTTTTGGAAACTGTTAATTCCATGTACTGAAGGTATAATATTCTCAATCCATTTTACTAGTTTTCTTCACATTTAAATAATATTTTTTTCCTTGATAGTTTGAAATTCTTCGTGTTATCTCACATATGCTGCTAATGTTTCTTTTCTATTTTCCATAAAAATTATACATTCAAGACTGGAAATGAGTTATGGAAAAGAATCTAGTCTTTAATGTTGTGAATAGCCAAGAAAAACTCTTTCATATCTGTAACAAGCAGCTCTTGAATAAGCAAAAGTAAGTGAGAATAAGATCTTAATTTACTTTTACATTTCCAGGATCTCCCTGAGATCCCTAAGGATAATTTTGACTCTTTCATTTTAACGATAACTAAAATTACCTTTAACTTCCCTATTGTGGTACATTACTAGTGTGAATGAGACTTGCTTTAAAGCAGATAACTTCCGTTTCATTAATACCCTGTGACTGCAGCAAAGGTGACAACCTTTAATCTTTTCCAACTTTCCCTTTCAACACTTGATAAGATCTGTTTCTTAAAATCTCAACAATCTAACATTCCACATAGTAACTAAATAGATGCAACAGGCTATCAGATCACATCATGGTATACATTGTCATAGTTTCATAACTTTCCTTTGTAGCATGAATAGCACTGAGTATGTAAAAGATAAAAAAATAAACTTTTAAGAATAGAAAATTAAAGAAATCCCATAAATAAGTATCAAAAATAGTAAATTTCAAATTACAAGGCAAATTAATTAAACTGTATTGCAGTTATCTAAAACCACGATATAAATATTCAATATATGTGTAAGAAATTACTCCCCAATACCTCATATCCTAATCTTTTACTCCAAAATATTTTATGCATTGCTATGTACCATGAGATATACTGAAGTCTAAGTCAATTATATGTACGGTTTTGTTATTGTCAGGTCTTATTTTCCTTTCCCTGTGAAAATTAAACAAATTAATGCTGCATGACCAGCTTCTTATTAATCACTTCTGACAGCCTAGCAATCACTACCCATACTGCACCTGGACAAGTAGTCTTTGTCTTTGGACTTTTTAAAACTGTGATGAAAAATAAAATTCAGAACACTCTTTCTTACTTCTTAAGAAGTCTACTTCTCAGAAAATTTTGTTTACCTGACATTAATGTATATGTTTTAAGCTACTCTGTCTTAAAAGTAATACCTCAGCCATCAAAATATGTTTTTCAGCAATTGAGTAACTAATATCTGTGTCATCTGTCAAGGTACCTGACAGTTTTAAATGGAAATTACTTTTCTGCATTATTTTATCAGGTTGTAACTCTAGAATAATCGAAAGAAGCACAACTATTCCTAATGATTTTTCAGTTTTCATCTAAGGTCTGTTGTTTTGCTAATTCTTCTTCCCTCTGGAAAAAAAACAAACAAACAAACAAACAATAAAAAAAAAAACACAACCAAAAACCATTGTTTTTTTTTTTTAATATATTTCCTAGTAAGAATCATTATAGAGAAGTTATTTTAAGACACGTTAGTTTCTCAGTGTAAAAGTTCATTTTTCCTCTAAGGACTATAATGGAAATCAAGTGATATGTAGTTTGCATGTTCTGTAACCATGTAGTCCTATAACACAGTATTGTTACTGCCAGTGACAAGAGTGGTACTGAGTTTGCAAGGCCTCCGGTCTGAGTCTTGTCAAGTTTGCTCTCTCTGAACTTTTCTTGATCTGATAGCAGCTTAGTTTACTTAGTGTAGGTGTGACACTAATTTCTCTACTTTACTGAGTATCTAGGGCTAATATGTTTTACTTTTCCTTATCTTTATGTGATACAACCATAGTTTTACAGTAGCAATAATCATTTATTCTATAAGGGATATTTACAGCTCTTAACACAATGATGTAGTACACAGAAATACTGCCCTGGTACATATGATAGGAAAGATCTCGAGAAACTAACAGACAGTGCAGGCTAGACATGTACAGCCACAGAGTGATAAAACACAGAGCATAGGTCTGTCACTGGAATGTCCACAGACAAAAGTAATTAATAAAGGGTCAGTAGATGAAGCAGCAAAAAACTGGTTTTGGGGGTAAAAGATAATGAAGAAATAGTATCTAACATATGCAAAAGGCAGATGTAGCATGGAGCTGCAAATCAATAAAGAAAAAACAAAGATGTAAAAGTCTGTTAGTAAACATAAAGGTGACAGTTGCTCCTACAGTGCAGAAGAAATTTTGTACATAATCATGATATATCTTCTGATGAAGAACTGAAACACAGTGTTTCCCTCTGGCTTTAAGAACAGGAAGAGCAATGGAAGGGTGAGTGTAAGCCGAAGAAAAGGAATAGTAACTATAAAGAGTTAAGTTACAATTTTAGTTGTATGATTATTAAAACCTTCTCTGTAGGGAAATATTATTAATATTTTTATTTGTCTTTTTCTGTGATAATTAGATCATCATTTAATATCGATTTTTCAATTAGATGGTTAAGATTTAAATAGTAACAACCATGAGTTCTTGGCTTTACATACATAAATTACTTTTCCTGTTTGAGCATAAACAAGTATATCAGAATAGCAACAGCGTTGAAAGCATGTCCTGGTTTCAGCTGGGATAGAGTTAATTTTCTGTATAGCAGTAGTAGCTGTTGTGTTTTGGACTTAACACAAGAATAATGCATACTCTTTTGACATAATTGTTGTTATTATTTTCTCTCTTTCTTCACTGTCCTTTATTTTTTTCACTGATTAGCTCCCCCCTGGAAGGAAGCAAGAAAATATCTGATTTTTCAATAGAGGGCATAGTACCGGCAATGAACAGAATAAAAAAAACCAATATTTTAAAAATGCTATCGAAAATCTACTAAACTGATAAAAAAATAGCCACGGTTCTGCCTTGCTACATTTTCATATTTTATATTCTATGTACTTTTAATCTATACAAATCAGTTTCCAAACTCCTCTAAGGATGGTGATATCTCACTTAATGTTCAGGAATTATCTTATATTCTGAGCTAGTATATGCAATACTAAAACTAATATGTAAGGACAGCAGTAGTAAATAAAACACATTCAAGATGAGATTTAATTTTTCTAGGCACAGAGTGGGATTTTGTATCCTTGCATCCATTTAGATCCTGTTCATGCAGCGTAGAATAATTTGTTTCTTGTTTTGACACATGGGAATATATTTTACTATTGTAGTTGCACTTCAAAACTATGTTTTGGTAAGAAATGGGCATTCAGGTGCAGGGTGATATCTCTGAATATCCAGACTCAGAAAGTTCAGAATGTATTTTATCAAGACAGCTACCTTTTCAGTCTGAAGGGATATCAACTCTTTCATTGAAGGTAATCAGAGACAGTGAAATCTGTATGAGTGAATATCCTAATCTTGTCTTTCCTGGAACACAAAAGTTCACTGTCATTGTTCATAGCTGATGAAATATAGACCTTCACCGTAGAAGATTTTGTCCTTCACTCACATAATCTTTGAAAATATGTAGGCCAATACTTTTTTTGTATAAATGGAGTGTGCATCTGGTAGCTATAGAAATTGTCCTTTAAGGGCAGGGGCTTGTTCCTTTGTTACCGGGCTGGTGGGTTAGTACAAAATATCCTTTGTATGCTGAATAAGATTGTAGGGCTAGGCTTTGGGAAACACATACGCTATTTGGCAGTCTGGGCTATAGACAGACTGAAATCAGTAATTCATTACAGAAACCATGGGCAAGATGGTAGCATCACATATAAGTGATGTATCATGTATCGTATTTCATCTGGTTCTCAATAGATTATTCACATTACATAGTAGGAAGTTCAAAGTAAGGGGCTAATCCTGGAAGGATAAGAGCATTCTCAAAGAAAAATTGGTTTCTAATGCAAATGCACAGTGTTATCCTGGGTTGTGTCTTCTGCCTATGGTACTCTCAACTTACTGAGGGAGGATTAATTCTCTATAATCATTGACATATAAACTATTGCTATAAAACAAGCTTCATTTCCAGTTCTTCCAAGCACATCCATAACTTCTTTTAAAATTGGAATTAATTAAAACTGGCAAAATGATCAGGGACTAAATACCTGCAAAATCTTATTATTAAAATTGACTCAATTTGAATGTAATAAGTGTAAAAATGGTTTGAGAAGTCTTAACTATAATGTTGCTTGTACACTTTCATAATCAGAACTCCAGGTTTCAGGCTCTGTCTTCTGTCTTCTTTCATATGCAGTCTAGTGCTGCTGTAAAGCTACTATAAATATCACTTGTAATGGAGTTCCACCCAACACATATGCACCTTCTCCCTGTAAACACTTCATCCACTCTTTGAACATTTTTCCTCTTCTACATTTTATCTGCAACCGTCTCTTTTATTTATTCAGGAGCTATTACTAACTTCTACACAAATAATAATGAATGATACAACTATCTTGCTAGGAAATAGTGAAAAAAGAATCTCCCGCTCCTCAAATGGAAGATGTCAAAGTAGTGGGAGGTCAACAACTCTCTTCATGCATGTATGCAACTTCTAGTCCCTTTGGTGGAGCCCATAAAAGAGCAAGCAAGGAAAAGAATAGAAACAAAGAGAAACCTGAAAAAGTCTGTAATTGTAATTTAAATTTGCAAACTTGAAAAATATCTCTGTTCAGGTATAAACACAAAAAAAAGAAGAAAGATTTGTGGGGAAAAAAAAAAAAAACCAAAAAACCACAAAGAACCAAAACGCCAAAGCAAAAACAAGTTTTATATTAGATCTGATGGAAATAAAGACCTCAAGAGATACAAACTCTGCTTGGAAATAGCAAAAGAGATTATAGTGAGGAAGTGAGAAGTAGCTAGACTGCAAATTGCAATGAAGTGAGGAGTTACTATGCTACTGTAGACCCTGGAATCTGTAGAAACATGGAGCTGTGTGTGGTCAATTTTATCCCGTTTTTTCCATATCTCTCTATAAGATTACAGTATGCTATGCATCTTAATGTTACCTGATGCGTCTACTGAGGATATTAGCTATCCTTGTTTCCTTATTATAATAGTGCAGACCCAAATGTAAGGAAGAGGTTTAAAATTATGTTTCTATATCCCCCTTTCCCCTTCACCACTCTCCAGTTTATGAATTTATATGGTGCAGTTTCTAAACTCATAAATAATATTCGGCTATGCATACGTTATGGCTGGATATCTGAACTGTAGATGTCCCAAAAATAAAATTATAGGCAGCATGAGGAAAAACAATAATCTTCCATGGACCACTGAGATATTAAGGAACCCATGATTTTATTAAAATTTCTCTTACCTTCCCTCATTATCCAAAGGCTCATCTTTTAACATCATCTCTGTGTAATGTTGTACTTTTTTTTTCTCCTAATTTTTTATCTGTCTTGTGGTATCAATGAGCTAGGAAGATACGTGGTTACTTAACTTCCTCAGGGAGATCCAAGCTTCTGAATGGATTAACCTACAAAACTCAACATGGGAATGAGATCCACTTCTTTAATAATGAATATAACTAACAATTTCAACCAATTAAATACAGAGATAGCTATATCATCTCCCTTGCTTATCAGTAACCTCCTAAAATCTTGTCTAGTTCATTCCCAAACACCTATGTTCTTTACACAAATTGTTGTTCGTCTCTAGACCTTCCTGTTGCTACAGAAAATACCAATGATCAGATCTGGCATAAAAACACTTCTGTCAAAATTCAGCCATACCAGGAACATATAAGAATTATTTTCTTCATCTCATTTTAAAAACTATAACGTACAATAATCCATTTAGACACTAGAGGTATTATCCCTAGAGAATGCGTGTTTCATGGTACCTGCTTTTGATTTTTTTTTTTTTTAATTTTGGCATACAGTATCTGCTAATCATCTAGCTTCCTTTAAGAGAGAGAAAGAAGAATTTTGAGGACCTTCATCCACCCTAAAACAAGTGTTAAAGAAACTGACATAACTATGCTAGAAAATTAATAATCTTCAGATAGATAATCTCATTAAGCACATTACCAACTTCATTCAGGAAAAAAGAAATTACTACAAAAAAGTAAATGGTAACATGATAGCATATATTGGCTTTGTATTAGTCCAACTACATGAGTGAGTTTTAAAGATATCAGATTTTATGGAGATATCAAAGTAAACAAAGGACATTTAAGAATTTGACTGAAGTTATATGGTGTAGAAAATGTACAGTGATATACTTTGCTTTGCTTTCATCCTTACTCCACAACAGATGTTATTTTAATTGCAGACTTTTTCTTTCTATCCTTATTCTGCTCATTCTGTTCTAACTGAAGACTAATTTTGCTGTTACAAAAGTTAATTAGTGGAACTATTTAGACTGGCAATAGCAGAGTTAGGCCACTTGTGAGTATGTAATAAATGACAGGCAAATATGGAATGTAGTAAGGTATTTTATAGTTTCCAGCTTTTGTTGTCACAATCACCCTAATTATTGTTACTTATCAAATCCTTTTCTAATTATGAGATTTGAACTGCACATGAAAAGGTTCTTAGTAAGCATGTTCTAATCTGGTGCCTGATTCATGCAAAAAGAGTTGAGAACTCCACTCTAAGGCTTTATGAAGATTAAAGCGTAGAATACTTGTGAACGCTTAGAAAAACCATAAGGTTAGGAAACAACCTGAAACGGCATGTTATAATTTGTTCAGAGACTTACATGCTCTTGTCTGAGAGTAATCGTGGGGATATGGGAGTAGGAAGGAACTGTCATTTTTCAAAAAAGATACATGAAATTAGCGCCCCTCAAGGCCATTTTTTAAGTTGCTGATGTAAAGAAAGATGTTCGGACTGGAAGATTAGCAAGAAAGAGCTTACTTAGCAAAATAACTTCCCAATATTTATCTAAAAATATATCATAACTAAATTAGCATTTAACAACTTTTTTATTAATTAAAAATAAATTATTATTTGACCACTAAATTTAATAAGGAGCTAAAATATTTTTTTTTAATCCTTATTTGAGGAGAGATGCTAAAACTTGGAAACAAGTGTTTTAAAAGAACCGTAATTTTAAAAATTAATTTCATTAGGCTCACCTATGTGACAAATTATTATCTTCTCCTCTGTTTGAAAATGTTATCGAACAAATTTAAAAAAAAATATAAAATCAATTGAATTCTCTGAAGACAGTTCAAGTACATAGTTACATGACATTTTCTGATTTTCATATAGTCACTTGTGTTAATGCAAACCACTTTAAAAGAGAAAAATATGTTTAAAGTGTGCAGACACAATCATCAGAGGTGAAAGGAAACAATTCATCTCACCCTACATAGACATTTAGAGAGTTGCTGTTCTGAACGGTGGAAGTGTTACTGGTGCTTATGGAATCTGGACATTTGACAAGTATGACGTCTCAGATTGGCAACTCGAAGCAACTGAATCCAACCCTTACATTTAGTTATTTCAATCACCCCATGAGCTCCACCAGATGTATAACTGAATAATATTCAGCTCTACAATAACTTATAATATAGCTATATAGCTGGATAACTGATTACAGGAACCATGGTAGCTTGTGTTCATGTTGAATGCAGACACATTTTAAACATGCATGTGGGATCTAGCTCACAGATAAGATACCTCCATTTAAATATCTACCAATGGACCTTCACTCTGTGGCTGGTGGCACAGCTATTACAGTTGTGGTTACCTTTAGCAAGACATAGACACAGAGACTGTCTTCTTGTGAAAAACAGTGTTCTCCATATGCTACAGCTAACTCATTGCTGTTTGAATTTGGAAGTACATGAAATGTCACAAAATTCTAAGACCAAGTTAATATTTATTATTAAGCTTCATCATTTTTGAAGAGATTTGTAGATCCTTCTATTCAGACCTGAATTTTCTAAAATAGCACAGGTGTACCTTCAAAATTTCTTCAGACCAAAATACTGTAACTACTTTGTTTGAAAGCTGGATGATAATATGTCTAAGTTGCTATATTGAACTCTAAGAAGTTCAATATAGCTGCTTTCACTTATTCATCTGAATTTTGATACATGTGCTCTGTTCTGTCAGGAGCACAGACATCAGCCACCTGTCTTTTCTACAGGTAATGTAGAAAATGTAATGAAGAAAGAGGGAATAACAGGAAGTCTGGTGCACTTCTACCTGATTATCTCTGTGTTTACCTCTTAATGCTGAAAGGATATGCAAAATATGTCTTACAACACAGTGTCTCAACCTAACTTTCTAGGAGAGAGTTAGCCCTTGACATTATGTTGCTTAGTATGTATATATATATATATATAAAAACAAACAAAAAACCCCAAACAAAACAAACCAAACAAACAAAAAAAAAACAACCCGAAAGAGTTTCTTAGAGGTCAAATAGCACGTCAAAGAATCCCAATGGATCCCCAGGTTCATTTACTTTTTTATCTACTGAAAGTGTTAATAGCTATTCTTTTTATGCATTGATCAATCAGAACAAACAAATGAGAAATCTAAAATGAGATTTTCGTGAAACAAGTTGTCTAGCTGATATATGATATCAATTTATTTTTAGGAATTGTTTTCAGCTGTGATAACCATGCTACATATAAAGTGGTAATTAAAAGAAATTTATGTTATCTCACTAGGCAGAAC
The DNA here is from genome assembly GCA_013400055.1 of Nycticryphes semicollaris. Classification (NCBI taxonomy): domain Eukaryota; kingdom Metazoa; phylum Chordata; class Aves; order Charadriiformes; family Rostratulidae; genus Nycticryphes; species Nycticryphes semicollaris. Next base: position 60,311 of record VXBJ01002450.1, read on the forward strand.
TTATGAGAGTACAAGAAAATTATGCTTCATTCCTACCCCTGAGGATTAAAAATGCCTCAGTGATATAAGTTGTTTAGGATGTAATCAAGACAGAATCTGATCTAAATGAGCCTAGACAGAATTTTTTGAAACATGAAAATAACCCTTTTTCCTAGATTTACATTGAACAAATGAGGTGTTAGCAAATCCTAAAAGAAAAGTTTTATGGGAAATAAAGAAAAATATCAGTTGAATATGGGATATGCATACAACTATACTTATCTATGTACTGAGTGTCACAATGCACAATCTGTGCATTCAGGAAATTAAAATATGAAGGTAGACTCTATGCATACCTGCAACAATCCCAAGTCTTAATTTTTCCTGTGTCACTGAAAAATTCATTATTTTTATTTTTTTCTGTTCTAACGTGTTTTAAAGAGTGATTAAGGCACCTTTTACAGTTATGAAGATTTTCTTTAGTGATTGCTTAAAGAACAAAATTTTAGAGTTCTGTGGAGTTCATTGTCAGAAATATCTTTCTAAGATTTTTTTCTAGGATCATTTGCAGATGATTCTGGATGACTGAGATCAAATAATTTAAGGATTTAAAAAAAAAACTTGTAATGAGACATTTGCATTGTATGTACTAGAAAAATAATGAAGGAAGATAATTGTTTAAAATTTAAAAATTTGTTTTAAAATACAATATTAGATTTTCAAATAACTATTAAAACATTTTAAAAATCTCTGTTACTAGCTCAACTTTTTAAGGTGACAGCAATAATCCAGAAATAAAGATATTACGTGAATGAAAGGAATTCTTGGCAACTGTTCTGCTTACACGAAAATATAAGAGTGAGGAAGAAGGGTTTGGGGTTTTTTTTTATAATTCTCTGTCTGGAAGAATCAGCATTTCTTACAGTGTGGGTTGGTGGGTTTTTGTTCTGTTTTCTTTTGTTGTGGTTTGGTTTGTTGTTGTTTTTTCTTCACCAGAAAATAGACCTAAAGACAGGCCATTTACTTTTCTACCCATTTTGTACGTAGTGTCATTTCAGCACAGTATTGTTATTTTATCTGATTCTAAACTTCTCTGTCATGTTTCAGTCATTCAAGAATGGAAATAATCAGAGAGTAGGACAAACAAATGTTTTTGTTACAATGATATGTCTTGGTAAATGACTTTGAGAAATATCACTTACAATAAAAACGGAATAATTCACAGGAAGAGCAAAGCAGGACAAGTTTTTTTATTCAGCAGAGTATTAACTGACTTGGTGAAAAGGAAAAATCAAACCCCACTATACGGCACAGTCCCATATACCACCATCTGTGGTGGTGTTTATTGTTCCTTTCTAATACAGCACGTTCACTGATGTTTGGAACACAAAGGATAAATAGTTGAAAATATTTTATATAAGGACAAGCTCACAAACAACTTCTCCAGTGATATCTGAGTATCCTGATTTCCCACAGGCAACAGTGTGTTGGTGTTCAGAGTGTTTGAAAGGAAAAGATGCAGAGAAAAATGAGGACTGTAAGTGTCTGTGCTGTGCAAATGAATAGTTTAAGGAAATCATACACTATTTCTGGAAATTATACTGAAAAAAATATATTTATTTCTTAGTTTATTATACAAAATGTTTTCCATAACACAATTACATTACAGTCAATTCCCAAACCATAGAAATTTTCCGAGATGAGCAGATAGTCTTAAAATAATCTTTAAAAAACCTCACAAAAAATTCTATATATTTTTCTGTTTATGTACAGAAACACACAAACACACTTATTTTAAAGGCAGCAGAAAGAAGCCTCATTGACATAAATCCATGTATTGTGTCCTCATTTCATATTTTCCAAAATGTAAACCATTCTTCAGAAGTTCTGCCATGCACCCACTTTTCCTTGAAGTTCTGCCGATGCAACTCTGCCATGAATAATGGATCTGATGAAGAGCCATCACATTAATATTGAAAGAGCTACAGTTGGCTTGCATTCACCAGCTCAGTTCACTTTCAATGGCAAACTAAAATTGCTTGTTACATGAATAATGATGACAAGTGAGCCTGAGATGAGCCAGCTCAGCCAGTGAACTCCTCACATATACGAAATGCTTTTTTATTTCTATAAATCAAAATCATATGTTTATTAAAATCTTTTTTTTTTTCTAATTTAAGTATAAATCAGTGTTAGCTATATTGAAACCATTTACACCACAACAGAGTGTGGAAGCTTTGAAGTGGCTTCTCTAATTTTAGGAAAACTACTGTATGTTTGGTGCAGGCCAAAGATATCGTATTTTTACGTACCATTTCCTGACTTCATATCAGATCTTACTCAAATGCTGGAATTATTTAAAGTATTCATTATTTTTGTTCTGAGGAAAAGAACAATAATTAAAATAAAAAGCTATATAGCTCTGTTTAAGCCCAATAAGAATCATACATCATACAGCAAGAAATCTCTGGAAGTCATCTAATCCAACCTTCCACACTAACATTAAAATATTAGAAGAGCTTATTCAGGGTCCTGTCTGGTTAAGCACTGAATTTCACCGAGGAGAAAGATTTTACAGCCACTCTGGACAGCTCATTCCAATTGTTAATCATTCTCACATAATACCTTTTTTCCTTACATACAGTGAGAATTTCTCTTCATGTGAGCTGTGGCTATTGCTTTTGACACCAAGGGTCACCTGGAGCTTGGCATGTGAATTGTCTTTTTTGAAGCCCCCTGTTAAACAGTTGTAGAAAGCAATCTCCCTCTGCCTTTCTTTCTCAAAGCAGGGCAAGCCAGTTCTCTGGCCCTCTCTCACCCTCATATACAGCAAGAGTATCCACCCTGTGAGCATCTTGGTGGCCCTCTTCTGCCACCCATTACCAAGAAATTTCGGGTTCTGGAGTTTTTGCTTCTGGGTTTCCTATCAGTTACAATTATTGTAAATTTGGAGTATTCCTAATTATTGTATTCTCTTATCCTTTTTCACTCTTTTTTTTATCCTATTTCATTTATCAGGTAGAAAGAAAAAAAAACAAACAGTAACAACAAACATTTGGTAGTAGGGCTTATGCTTTCAGAACATAAAAAAATGTTTTTATCCATAACATGAGTGTACAGTTGCCATGGGTGGTTTTGAAAGCAGGAGTTTCATGGGGCTTTTAAACAGGAAAACTTTATAAACCAGCCTGAGTACTTCCACCAAGTTCACTACCTTCTACTTCATGTATAGAGTTTGCATATACAACCTGATTGTTTTAAATGTACTTTATTTTAAATTTAAATTTTTAAATTGATTTGGATAATCAAAGTATGAGTTGGTATTCTTTGGTATTCTAATTTTTTAATTCTTTTCAAAGTTTCAAGGAGATGTAAAGGAGATGATTAAGTTGCCTGAACATAAATCCCACTTCAGAGAGGTAAGGATATCCAAATTAAAAACATGAAATCCTCACAAGGTAGTCACAAGAGACCTCAGAAGAAGCCTGCATGTTGCAGAGTAGAGGATGGGATGCACTAAGCAGGTCGCAGAGATCACTGACTGTATGGTCCACAGCGAGACTAGAAGGAATTGACTCCCATTTAAGATACCTTCAGTGATAACAGAGTTTACAGGTAAGCTTGATATCTATTCTTCTTTATTATCAGTTACAGCTTAATAAACACTACTCCTGGAGTCTCAAAAGTACTTTGTCCCATCTAAGGTTCCCTTCCTTCCCAATCAGAGAACCTTAAATTTCAGCTCAAAAAGATTATTTTCTACAAAGTTGACCATCTATCCACCCACACTCGAAACACAATTGAATCTTGAATACATGATCTGCTGGGTGCTTGTCAAGACCAAGAAACACCAACACACACATGGACTCTTCAAAAGAAGGATCCAAACTCAGATACAGCCCTCTCAGCTTTTCCTCTCAACTAGACAGTGAGAGGAAACACTGGAATGGTAATTCACACTTGCTGGAGGTGTTGAGGGCTCACAACACTGAAATTTGTTACTCATAGGCTACATTCATATCAACTGCATTGCATTTAAGACATTTGACTCATAGCAGTAGTTGCAAACACTGAGTTATGGAACACCCTTTACAACATTCCAAAAGTACAATCTTTATTAGCTGGTACATCACAAAAAATGTTTAAATTAACTCGTTAGCCAATATGAAACAGCAAAGGCAAGAAGGGACCCAGATATATCTTGAATTTTGCTTTCTACTCCAGTCCTGAAGTAGGCGCATTTGGGAATTTGAAAACTACTCAAAAAGTTAAATTAACTAAAACTTCCAAACATAACTAAAAATTTGGATGGGTTCTTAATATTTTCCCTTTAAAACATATCTATAAAAGGAAAAAAAGTGCTGCCACAACATTTACTTAGGGAATAGAAGACTGTATTCAACAAATACTTTCTCCTGAGAACTTGTATATACATATTTTTGATGTGAAAGCCAAAACGAGCAACAATAGAAACATTGTAAAAGAAATATACCATTAAAGGTAGAAATTTAGATTTGTTTCTTGTTTAATGTCTCCTACCCATGAATTTATTCAGTTCATTGGCAAGGAGAATGCAAAAGCTTCATGTCTTTCCCAGTCAAGTAACTGTAATTTCAGTTCCCTCTTTTATAGTTCCATTCTTCCATTGTTTTTTAGTTTTGCTTATACTTTTACTGTTTTTTTTTTAATTGCAGAAGAGTACAATTATTACTCCTTTCTAAGCAAATCTTAAATGGAATGTAATCATGTCTTACACACAAACACTCATGTTCAAATACTTTCTATATGGAATTATTTTTAGTTTAGAAACACGACCCCCCAAAAAAAAAAAAAATCTTGGTTTTTCCCATTACTTTCTCTTCTCATTTATATTTTATCACTTAATTTAAATGGGAATAATGGGAATATTTTAGTTTAAAATAAATATTTTTAGCTAGTATGAATATGCATCGGTGACTTCAGACATTGCAAAATTGTTGGGTTTGAATATTATCATAGATTTATTTATCATATAGAAAAGAACCATTTGAATAACTGATTTGTTATGAGAGTAAACATAGATATGCAAACACAAATCCTGACATTGAGAAGAAATATTACCATTACTTGTTCCCTGGTCCCGTATTTGGGAAAGTTTATGTTAAACTGGCTGGCAAAAGGGAAAATTATTTTGCTTTCTGTCATTAACAGTGAGATTTTATGAATTGATAGACCACTCTTTAGCTTCTATTTGATACTTAAACAAAGGTCTGTTACCATTACTATCAACGGGTTACAAAAACAAACAATCTTGAATTTGTGATTTTGCATAGGTAGTTTTTATAATTAAATTATATATTTAATATTTTTAATTTCCACCCCCCACCCCCCTTGAAAGCCAGAAAATTGGTTTTTTTAGTGGAAAGATTAATATTTTCATTAATTACTCCTGTTTCATTTAGAATTAAAATTTATAATTACATTTTAGAAACATCGAAATCTGTTATTATTACAGATATCATATAATCATAGAATGTCTAGGTTGGAAGGAACCTTTAGGATGATCTAGTCCAACCATAATATCATTACAGTCTAAGTTTGTGTTACGTTAAATTAGTTTTACCCTTATGAGGTAAACAGGTGTTTGTAATTAAGCATTTGCTGCACAATTGCCTCATTATTTGCTTTCATATCAGGGTTTTACAGCACGTAGTAATAAAAAGATGATGAATTGAAAGAAGGAAGTAATTATGAAGTGCCTGAACTAGCAATTCCCTCGATAGCAATGTGAAGGAAACCATTAACTCCTTACTTTCTCTTAAAATCTTTTGCTCACAAAATTGTTTACCTTCCAGTATATTAGGTTGCACTGTCACTTCCTTAATGCAGGTTGACCTGCATTGTTTTGTCCACTTTGGTTTTAAACCACTGAAGCAATTATTTTTCTTTAATTTCCCATGGGAAGCTGTTGCACGGTCTAATAGATCTTAGTGTTATCAAATCTTTCCTCATTCAGTTTTAATTTTACTTTCTCATCTTGTCTGATTACACTCAATTATACTTCTATATATCAACTTTAACAACTGTACTCCCTTCTTGTTTACCTATGAATAAGTTGAAGCAGTTTTATTAACTGTGCTTCTTTGATAATTTTTTTGAGGCCTTTTTAACTCTTAAAATGGTTCCAAAGTGAGTCAAATGCTCAAAATATCAAAAAATGAAGTTCTGTTTTTTAAATTTTAAAACTTTCTAAAATGATTGCCACCTCTGAATAAATAATTCAATAATTTATATTCCATTGTCTTGCTTGATCACATATTTGTTTTTTCCTGACTATTTGTATACAGTGCCAGAAAATGCATTTCTTATCATTTCCCTAAAATAATTTATGCCTACCTTGCTGCTTATTATTCTCGTGAGATCATTATACCAGCTTAATATGGTCCAGATCTTTAATTAGAAAACAAACAAGAGAAAAAAAAATTAATTAGCCTGGAAATTACTTTACTTACCTTACCTATACAAATCTAATTAGTCTGAAAAATTACATAAAAATCAATTTTTTGATAACTTTAAAACTAATTGTGTTAAGACAATTAAGGTGTTTACATTCTTCTGAATATGCTTTTATTTTTCTTCCTCACATCACACACATTATTATTATTAGACAGACAGAAAGGTATTTGATTTTGTGTTCTTACTGTGTGTCGCACCCTATTTCCAGTATCCTCAAGTGAGTATTACAAATACACAGACGAGCTTTAGGACATAACTGAGGTTGTCATCACCCTTTCTTTGTGTCAGAGGAAGAAACACCTCAAACAAACACTTGTGCTCTTTTGTGGACTGAATGAATTTTCTGTTTCCTCAAGTCACACAGTGGGTGAAACTCACAGGCTCAGGTGAGGCAGACATGGAAGGTGTGGGAGGATTTTCCTTGGGGAACCCAGGGATTCTCCATTAGGTAAAGCCATCCTAGAGCAGGCATAGAGCAAGGTACTCTCAAGCAGCAAGGCCCAATGGGAAGCTTATACCATATGAGGTGCTGCTGAGTGTCAGGATATCCTCAGGGAATATCATCTAAGATGTGAGACATATAGGAAAGTGTCATCTAAAGATAAACTTACATATTGTAAGATATTTCACATGGCACTAGATACGTAAGCATAGACAACTGAATAGACCCTCCTTTCTATATAAGAACCTATATATGTAGCTCACATGTAGGTCTCTACATTGCAGACACCTGAATTTGTCTACTTCAGTTTACTTTCATTGAAGGGAACAATTTAGATACCTAAAAATAGGGTCTCTGTTTTAACAGTTTTAAAGATTCACAACCACATCTCCAGCAGCTGTTCCAAAGAAATGCAGTTGTAGGATCTCCTCTGCTAGTCCAAGGCACTGCTTGAATAACTTAAGCTACCTTAAAAGGCAGCCATCTGTGCATAGGAATGAATCAAAGTCTGGGTGTCTTGGTTAGTAGAGAGTTAGTGGACAGTAGTAATGACCTGAGCTATCAATGGAGAGAATCTTGTTCTTTTACTGCACATTTAATATCTGTTTCAGGTTATGACATCTGGATTAAATTAATTATGTTCTGGAATTACTTATTTCCCTCCTTTGAAATATAAAGACATTCTAAATGACCAGACTAGCTATACATATGTCACAGTGCAGGTGTCTGTATTGATCACAGGACTTCCAAGTGTTTCTACATAATAGATTGCAGGAATTTGTAAACTTGCTCATCATGTTGTGCATTAGGTGGTTAAAATCTCTACATTGAATAGTCAGTACTTGAAAGTTAAGAAATATTAGTTAAGTTTCAGTGATGTATTAACACTCAGCCTTTTTCAGAATGGCCAGGTGTACAGCAAGTTCACAGATGTAAGCCCTTAACAAATTTAAATCTAGTGAAAATTTAATTCATACCTGTATCATTAATTCAAATAAGTCTAAGACTAATGCTTTTGCTGCTGTGTAAAAGCATGTAAAAAGTTACAAAATTGGTTACTGCCCAGATTTATGGGTGGAATTTGATTGCTTAATTATAAATATCTTGTATCATTTGAGATATGAGCTGTGTGATCTGCTTGGGTTATAAGAAATGTCACAGGAGACCTGATGCAGTTTGGCCTCCTATTGCAATTGCTAGAGGTTAGATGATATGCTCAATGGAATTTACTCAAAAATCAGTTGCTGACATTCAGATTTGTGTGGTTTATGTACCTAAGCCCTCAAGAACTGTGTATGCCACGTGTAAGTCATAGTAGAATAATCCATTCCTTTCTTTGTGCATGTACAAAATGAAGCTCTCCCAACAATGTGAGAAAAAATATTGGCTTAGACAATTCAGGGTACACTGGAGTATTTTCTTAAATGGCTATTAATTCCAATCTTGTTTGTGTAACCTGTGGCTGAAAAAAAGTCATTATGATTAAATAAAGGAAAGTAAATAGCAGGGAATAGTATAATTAAAAAAAAAAATAAAAAAAGAGTGGGAGAATTTAAGAACAATTAGTCATTTGGCAAAAAAATCATGTATATCTTTTAAAGGCAATTTTTAAGGCTTGTAAGCAATTAGTACAGTATTACCTGTAGTGTCAGTTACTTGTAGTGTCAGTTACTTTTAGTAGAAAAGAAAAAAATATGACACTGATGTGAAGCACTCTAGTGTGACTGAAATTTGAATGCTTCAAGATATCAAGGGAACTCACAAATAAAGATTCTGATTTTATTACATTATTACCTATGATATTGCAGACATTTGTTAAAAATGCAATACAGGATCTAAAGAAAATCAGAATAATTCTGGAGCAGCAAGTAGAGGCCAGAGAGAATATGACCAAAATGGCAATATGTACCTCTCATTAGGAGTCTGAATCTTATTCTTCAGACCGAATTTGGGTCAAGATTAAGATATAGTTTTCGGTGTAAATGAGGCAATTGTAGGAAATTTAGTGAGTAAATTCAATTATAAATGTGAATAATAGGAATAAAATACAAATTAATCTGCCTATACACTCTTAAGAAGCTAGATCTTGATTTAGCTACCTGAACACAAGCATCCTGTACTTTACAAGGTGTCTTTCTGGTTTACAGGTGCCATTCAAGCAAGGCTTAGACATTCCATTGTACCTTATTTCTCCATCATATCTGCCAGATAATGTAGATGCTCTGCATATAATAGGGAATCTCTCCTCTCAGGACACTATACGCTTCTGATCAGGCAAGTGAATCAAATCACCAGGTTACATTGTTCATGGAGTCCGGGCAGTAGTTCAGCTGACTGAGGAAGACCATTGATCATTTGAAACCTGCTCATCTAGAAGAGCACAGTCAAATCTCTCTCCTATTTCTCAAGCTCACATAGATGCTTTGGATGCTCTGTAGTGCTGAAATGGAACTGGATGTGTTATGGCACTGGGCTGAAGGCAGAGGACTAAGCCCTGTCCAGACTTTAGGCTAACATTGAAAACTATTGGACATAACATGAGAAACTGCTGATGTGACAGATGACAGTGCAGCAAGTAGCAAAAATTACAGTTCTCAGATCCCCAGTACAAGTGAAATATGGAGCTACAGGAGAGACTCCAAAGAGGGGCTACTAAGATGATCAAGTGTCTGAAGCACCTCTCCTGTGAAGATAGGCTGACAGAGCTGGGACTGCTTAGACTGAGGAAGAGAAAGTTCATGGGGAATTTCATCTGTGAAAGTAAGTACCTGAAAGGAGGGTGTAAAGATGAAGCCAAGCTCTTCGGATGAAGCCAGGATCTTCAGTGGTCCCCACTGACAGGACTCAAAGCAGTAGGCACAAACTTAAACCCAGGAGGATCCCTCTGAACATCAGGACATACTTTTTTACTATAAAGGTAACTGAGCACTTAAACAAGTTGTCCAGAGAAGTTGTAGAGTCTCCCTCCATGGAGATGTTCAAAAGCTATCTGGACATGGCCTTAAAAGAATCCTAGGTGACCCTGGTTGAACAGGCAGGTTGGATCACATGATCACTAGAGATCCCTCCAAACCTCAGCCTTTCTGTTAGAAATTACCAAAATTGGTAACGTCAATAATATCATACAAAGCCAAATTTGCCAATGAGATGGCATAAAAATGTCAGTTTGGTACAGATGTAAGAAAATTGGAAACAAATGGGAAAATGTTATTAGAGCTTGTTTATTTGGAAGGATACTGGAATGGAGAAAGACAAAGGCAGGAAAAAAGATGGTAAGCAGTGGGAAAAGAAGTAATAAGCTATCCAAATAGTGTTTTCAGTGCTGTTCAGAGTTGGCAGCCTTGTGATCAATCACTATAGCCTAAATCAGGACAATAAACCAATCTTATTTTTCTAAGCATACTTCATGTATCAAACGTGGTCAGGACAGAGTGAAGGCAACTAGGTGCTTTCCACTTGGATGAACCAAACATCACTGTGTTAGTTCTCATTCCAAGTCTAACACCATCAGCATCTACCTCCCACTTCCTACGTGCATGTCTGTGTTCAAGTGAAGAATGTCCTTACAGCATCTATTATAGTAAATTAATCCACTCCTTGTTTGCTGGTTCCTGCATTTCTCAGACCAAGGTATTCCATTTCTTATGTCCCATAAGCTGTCTAAAACTGTCTTTCCAAGTGGTATCTGGATTTTCTTTCCATTCCTCAACAATTCTTTCTTACTCTCTTCGCAAGGTTATGTTCTCATTTCACTTCCAGGATAGCAATAATTTCCCCCTGCTTTTTATTTAAAGAAAAGTGCCTATCTCTAATCTTTTTACTTAACACTGTCCATACTTTTTATCCCAGATATCCATGTTGTTTTCCCTTCTGACTTTATATTATTTTCCAGTGCATTTTTCTACACTGTCATCTTCAAATATGGCTCCTTGTGTTTACCTAAAAATATCATCCTTGTCTTGATTTGGCTTTTATATTTTAGGTAAGGAAATTGAGCAATTATTCACCTTATAATGAAAACCAAATATACTTAGGGCACAGACGAAACGCTCCACAGTCTTGGTGCACTAACAGCAATCTAGTGGGACAGAAACTTCAGGGAAAATCTCAGTTAGATCCTACAGCTTGAGCTTGGAATTTGTCTTGCTAGGAACCTTTATAGAACTTGATTACTACACTGTAGTGGCCCGCTAGTAACATGCTCAGAGTTAAAATTTTAAAAGCCAGTCCTTAAGAATATTTTTTCTCACCAGCGAAATAAATGATCCATTCTTGATAGGCAGCTGAGCCCTTCACAAAGCTTTCTGCCCCTGCTTCAATCCATGGTACAGCTAGATTTCTTTGATGCATTTTGCTTGTACCTAATTTGTTTGCTCATTTTTCTTAGAATTAGTTCAACCACTTTTCTCTGTGCTAGACTAAATTGAACCTAAGGAGATATCAAGCATGGAAAATCACATTCTGAATATTTAAATACTGATACAATGTTATATGTAGCTGAAAACAGTTTTCTAAAGGGAAGTCTTGTGTTGTAAAGACAGTCCTGCACCTTTCTGGCTGTAAAATTCTCTAGAGTGTTGAAAGATTTTCTTTTCTGTGGGTAGATTAGACAAAAAGTAGGACATTTTTTATATTTGTCACATATCTGGATATCATATTGTTTATTACATAAAAGTAATTATACTTCCTACATATAGCTGTTAAGAGTAGAAATTAAGGTTGTTCAGTTGAGGGATGGTACAAAGTCAGTCCATTTCATGCTAAGTACATCTGTAGAAATCCCTAAAATACTTAAAATTTAGAGAAGATCACATTATCAGTTGGATATTGAAGAATAAAATACTGGAGCCTCTTGTGATGCTTTTCCACTGAGGAATTTATTGTTTACTCAGTTGAACTATTGCATTATCACAGGGGAAAGAAAAAAAAACACTCATAGCTTTTTCAGTAGTTATTAGATTTATATTCTAAATGTGAGTCCAAGAATCTAAAATTAAAAAAAAAATTAGCCAAGAAGCAACCAAACTATATAGTGTGACTACCAACAAATGTCAAAGGCAGCAGAACAGTTGGTTGATTTGCTATAGAATTAGTTTCTCAGCAATGCTAAAGAAGGAGTACAAGGGAAACAGTGTCCTTACAAAGGCCAGGCAAAATAAAATCACTTTGCATCCAAAAGTATAATCTTATTTCAGAAAATAAAAATATATTGATTTATTTATTTTTCTTTCTAGATGTTAATCTGCACTCATTAAGATATAGAAATAAAATTGTGAATTAAAATAAAAATGTTTCAGTCAGACCATTTTGATTAATTCTCATGGGATTCTGTGAAGACAGCTAGTCTTTTACTGTGAAAACTTTGAAACAAGATGACTTCTACAGCTGATTTAATAATATTTCTTAACATCTGGGTACTTAATTTTGTAACTTCACTTCCTAATGTAAATTCACATGTATGGTACAGAGAATTTGGAAAACTATTCAGACCTCCAAATTATATCCAAAGCTTTTAACCTTCTGTCTTACTACCCACATTTGCTACTTATCACCTTTCTTTAGCATATTCTGGCCAAACACAGCAACAGGCAACACAAAACTACCGGTACACAGAACCTTTATGTTTTTCAAAAATCCTGTGCTGATATTAGTCATAGTCATACTTTAAATAACCAAATATTATTTTAAAATTTTGTCATAAGAAAGAGAAGTAGGAAACATTTGCTTTTCAATAGTTAATTGTGTTCCACTAATCCTAGTTGTATTCACTTTATTGTGAAGTTTACATCAATGACAGTTGCAATCCTATAATACTTTTTTCCTTTAATAAAATCAAGATAAATATGTATATTTTATGTTGGTCCCTTTATGCTTTCTGATTATTTTCTTTGACTTTTTCTACAGTGTAACTTATATCTTTATGACACTAAAGTGGCCCTGATCAATATTTGTAGATCTGATTGCTCCAGTATAAGGCAGAGAATATAATTTTGTTCGTTTCTACTGAGAGGAAAGAAGCAGCAAGTTGTCCTGTTACCACTCTTGAATTCTGTGATTTGGAAATTCAGGATTATAGACGAGTGAAGAAAATTAATTCATGTTCCACTTTACACTGGATTTTGGTATTTCCATTCACACTCTAAAAGGCATAAAGGCATAGAGTTGGTTGGAATTTTTGTTTGTTGTATTGTTTGTGGTATTTTCACGTTGTTTTAATTTTACAGTTGAGCTATAATGTTATTCCCATGGAATGCCTTAATTTTAAATTAAGGGCATATAAAAGGTAGTATTTTGAATGAAAACGTAAAATACGTTTTAACAAGGACCAGAAAAGTAAAAGCAGAGGTCATGCTCTGGTGGAGTATCTAGCCTCTCAGAAGAACGACTTATTTTACTGGGTTCCTTAATTATCTCTTCTAAAGTGTGAACGAATAAAAGCTTACCTTGTGATGTCAGTTGAAGAATGTTACGGCACATAGTGATGGTTAGAAGGAAAATAAATCCAGAATAACCATGTTAGATATGTATAAGTCTGAATAATAAAAACAATCTTGCATGTAAGATCTTATTCATCAGAGTAAATAGGATAATTTCACAAACTTTGCCAAGTATATTGTATCTGTATAAGAGTCACATCATTTAATTCCAAAGTGCAGTCACATCTGGGGAGATAAAAATTGTTTTGTAAATCATATAGTTCTCCTCTGTCTTCTGAACCAAATCACTATAATCCATCATTTTCCAGTGTATTCAGTAGTTAGAATGAAAAAAAAATATATTTCCTTTAGTTCTATTATGTTAGGAACATAGTTTTAAATATATTGTTCTTTTATGGAAGATTCAAAGGAATTTATTTTCTGTCTTAATGCATATGATTTATGGGATTTTTTTTCCCCCTTTACTGGTTTTGGCTGGGATAGAGTTAATTTTCTTCATAATGAATTGTGACCAAAACAGTGTCAAACCTTTCCTGTTTTTCCTATTGCCCTGCCAGTGAGAAGTCTGGTGGTGCACAAGAATTTAGGAAGGGACACAGCTGGGACAGCTGACCGCTAATGACCAAAAGGATGTCCTGTATCATATGACACCATGTTCAACAATAAAAGCTGTGGGAAGAAGGGGAGTTGTTCGGAGTGGTGGCTTTTGTCTTCCCAAGTAACCATTATGTGTGATGGAGCCCTGCTTTCCTGGAGATGGCTGAACATTGCCTGCTTATGTGAAATAACAGCTGAGTTCCTTGTTTTGATTTGCTTGCACATGCAGCTCTTGCTTTACCTATTAAACTGTCTTTACCTCAACCCATGAGTTGTCTCACTTGTATCCTTCTGATCCCCCTTCCCACTGCAGGGTAGTAAGCAAGAGGCTGCCTGGGGCTGAGCTGCTGGCTAAGGTTAGACCACAACAGCCTTTTTTGTTGCCCAGTGTGGGTTTTGAGGGGTTCAAGATAAGAACAGATTTGATTTGTGCTATACTGAATTTATAGCTGTTTATCTATTAATCAGCAGGCTCTTGTGCTTGCCACAGGATTTGCTTCCCTTACTGTATATTAGTTATATTTCCAATTTGAGATTATTATTCTTCTATGAATGCTTTCATAATCACATTTGTAATGTTTCAGTTTTATTTATATGCCTGTGAAGAGAAATCTGCATCTAAGTTCGTCACCCTAATCTCTCTTGTCACATTCTCAGTGGCATTATTTTAATTACTCTTATTATACGAGGGAAATTAAAGACAAGTGTGATATAGTAGTCAGAAGATATTTTACAGCTTCCAGCAGTGCAAGACTCCGGTACAAGTTAGGAGTTGGAAAAAGTTGCCATTTCTGTTTGTCCACCAGGCACTGCCAAAACCCAAAATCTGTGTCCTGAATGCTTGAGAAAAGGCAGGGTGTAGTTCAGATTATGACTATTGGTGCTGGGGAGGAGTAAGGTGTCTTATCTATAGATGTCTCATCTATACAGAGATAAGAGCTACTTCTGCTCTCAACAGTTATGATGGCAATACTCGCGGCTGCCACTAGAGGTACCTACTCTGTCACTCAATCATTTTACCGCAATTGAGTAGATATTTAAGTAAGCCAAGATCCAGTCAATTTTATAAGATATTGAAAAGATATTGGTATCAGACTGTGTAAAATGCTGTATGTAATAGACAACAAAAGTTATTGCATAAAAATTCTATTAACTGATTATGCTACAATTTATTACTGGTGTCAAGGAAACATCACCTGGAGAAGAAGTTGTAATCCAAATGAAATTACTATTTCATTGTGACATAACCATAGAAAAATAAGCCTGCTTCTCTAAAATTTATTTATTTTCTAATCTTTATATTTCTGTAAAGGACACAATACATGCATCGCAGGATTTTGTAACAGTTTTCTTTAAATTTGGCTTGTGTAAATAGGTATGCGGCTTTATTGTTTGATGTGGAGCATATTGCTACCACCTACTTTCAATTACTTTTAAAAAGGAAAAATGAACACGACTCAAACAGGAGAAAAATAGTGAGTGAAGTTTAAGCACCTTATTTATCATTAAGCAGCTTAAACAAGACTGCAAGGAATACTGTGTGACCATGCTCCAATTTTAAGGAGAAACCTGTGTCTGAATATGGAAGCATATATCAAGTATTCTTATTCCAAGCGCATTCAGAGCTATATTTATTTATATTTTGAGAAATTAATCCTATGTCCTACATTTAACAGATGTTGTCTCAGCTATTTCAGGATTTGGGCAGATTCACTGTGTAAGTATTTAGCATCAGTGACTGAATTTATTATTCCATTATCATCTGTGAAGGAACAATGAATGATAGTGTCATAATTTCTGAGATTTATAAAAGTTGGCACTGAAAAATTAATTGATGAATGCTGCTTACCTCCCACAGTACTACAGATTTGTTTTCTAGATATTTCACAGTATCTAGATTGCGTCTGACAGCTCCATGAGGAACAAACTTTTTGCAATGCTTCTGATAGAATCATAGAATCATAGAATTGTCTAGGTTGGAAGGCACCTTTAAGATCACCTAGTCCAATCATCAACCTAACTCTGATGAAAAGCCCCAGTTCTATCAATAAAACACGTCACTAAGCATATGTCTACCACTATCCCCTCCACGTATGGTGCCTCAACCACTTCCCTGGATGGCCCACTCCAAGACTTAATAACCTTTTCAGTGTAAAAAAAAAATTCCTAATATCCAATCTGAACCTCTCCTGGATCAAATTGAGGCCATTTCCTCTTGTTTTATTGACTTGGGAGAAGAGACTGACCTACCCACTCTCTACAGCCTCCTTTCAGGTAGCTGTAGAGAGCAATAAGAACTCCCCTCGGCCTCTAGGCTGAACAACCCAAGCT
>VXBJ01002452.1:0-14900 GCA_013400055.1 Nycticryphes semicollaris
CTGCCAGCGTGCACTGCCGGCTCGTGTCGAACTTCTCATCCACTAGCACTCTCAAGTCCTTCTCCTCAGGGCTGCTCTCTAGCCATTCTCTGCCCAACCTGTATTTGTGCCTGGGATTGCCATGTCCCAGGTGCCCAGGTGCAGGACCCTGCACTTGGCTTGATTGAATTTCATAAGGTTTGCATGAGCCCACCTCTCAAGCCTGCCCAGGTCCCTCTGGATGGCATCCCTTCCCTAAATGGATGGCACGCCTTGCATCTCACAAGCATCCCTGCAATCAGGATGCCTTGAGTATTAGCACAAGCTCTCAGTCTACTTAATATCTACAACTATACCCTGGCCCCTCCATGTACCACTGGCTCAAACTGTTGGTCTTTGCTGATGCAGGTATCCTCTTACTCACCAGCTAGTTCAGCTTGAAGTTAGCTAGGGTGTTATACATGCACACACATGCAGGCAGGATTAACTGGGGAAAAATAAATAAACCTGTCTTTCAAGTTGCTGGCCTTAAGCCTCTCATACATACACATATGGTCTGACACATACATACACAGCTGCTGACATATAGACCTATGAGCTCTGTGACCCATGGTCCCTTTCCCAGTTTCTGGTAGCCAAACCTCTCTTGCCCACTGGTACCTCTGGCTGCTGATACCTAGATCTATGGGCCTTGTGGCCCTCAGCCCCTTTGCCAATCTCTGGCACTTAGATCTTACAGCACTCATGTAGGGCAGAGAATAAAATTACACAGGAGAAGATACTCAAAAAAAGTTTTTAATAAGAAGGTTGGGCAGACTGCTGCAATTAGGCACAGGGCTTCATCAGGCAAGCACACAGCCTCGTAGCTTGCTTGCATGTGGCTTCCTCTTTTATCTGCCCTCCTTTCTCTTTTTCCTGTGCTTGTTCTTCCCCCATCCATCCTCAGCTCCCCTTTCCCCCATCTGTGACACTTCTGCTAATCATCCCATGGCAAGTTTTGCACAGTTCCACAAGCCCCTTCTGATATCTCATAATACTCATATCACTCTTGAGTCCAGCTTTTCAGGTTGACCTTCTCCGAAGCTATGTCTAAATAGGTTCATTAGTGGCCCACCAGCCAGAACTCTGGTCTTCATTATTGTCTCCATTATCACCTGTTTGTTAGCTCTGTGTGTCTGTGTTTAATTTATCACTTTCCACATTAGCTGTTATTTCTTTTATACTGAATAGTCATGAACAAAGTCAATTAACAAACCAGATGTTCTCATGTGCAGCTTACCCTCACATGTACAACAAATGGAAAGAATGAAACTTCACAGAAAGGGACACTGAACATGGTTAGCAAAGTTAGAACAAAGGGAGAACATCATAAAGAAATGTTGACAGGTGTGTAGGCCTGACCCTTCTCTCCTATTCTGGACTGCAGGGCACCTATGACAATCCTGTTGGGGGTCTAAAGTCCAGACTTATCCTTTCCTGACACCAAGGGGGACTCATGCCCTCAGAGAGAAACTGCTGAAGACCAGGTGAAGTACTAGGGTGTTCTGAGCAGCCACGTTTCTACAGTGGAGACATCTAGGTGCCCTTTTCAGTCAGTACAAGAGTAAGCACTTTTAGCATGTGCTTCATCTGTTTCTAGACAAGATGTTTAAAATATCTCATATAGACCTCCCTTTAGTCAACAGTATGATATTGGATCGACAGAGGATGCTTCATTTAATGTATTTGTACATCTGTCAAAGCACAACACTCAGGAAATCATTCTCTAGGGTAGCAGTTCTTTTGTGCTATAAAGGAGATGGGAAAACTAACTCACGTATAAAAATTCATTATATGGTTATCGACAAGCAGGTAGTATAGTTCTCATGCTGGATACCCATAACATTTCTTTCCAATAATTAATTAGGTTTAACTTTTAAAGGCTGAACTTACATTGTAAGTTTATATTTCCAGTCAGTGAGAGATAATTAATCTACCCACAGAAACACTGTACCTGGCAGTTTAGCTGTCTCAAGGAAGCATGTTTCCTATTCAGATATCTGTATATCTACTGACCTTCAGGAATATTTCCTTTATATGTAGATATTTTGCTTTTGCTGGCAGTGTGGGTCTCCTATCCTGTCCAGGTGAGAAGCAAGGATAGATAAGACAAAACGACGAAGTATTAACAGTGGTTTCTTGGAGACTAGGAACTAGGGCACTGAAAGATTCAGTAACTTGCTAAGTCACACGTATCCTATTTAGTCCAATTCAGATTGAATTTACCTCTTCATCAATTTAATTTTAATCTCCAGACTGTATTTCCTCCACTGACATTTTTAATACAGATTTTATTTAATAATACTATAAAGTCTCATATTTTTGTTTCAGTACATAATTACCCAATGTATTATGTAAAACACAGCACTTTGCATAAATGGGCCATCATTATTATACTACATATTTAAAAGATATTTAAATCACATTTAAAAAAATACTTTTTAAAAATAGCATAAACAACAGTAAACAAGAAATTGAAATATTAAAAAAGTGGTTCAACAAATATCCCGTTCTCCACAGCCATTCTTTTTCAGTTCTTCCTCATAGGCATGAGTAAGAAAAAAAAACGTCTTCAGTTAATTAATTCATTAGTCTTAAAGGCAGAAAGAATCATCTTTTTTTAACAGAGACCATGGAATTTACCCATAATTTTCTGCAAGACTTCAAATTTTTCAGTGGCCTTGAATATTCTCATGGAACTACATCCCAAGTAGAGATACTATGGATAACTTCTACTGTTTTGCTTTACCTTTTGCATTCCTTTGTCAAGAAATCTCCCAGCTTTGTAGAAGCTGGTAAGTTAATCATGTTTAGGAACATAGCAGATATTCTTTCTCAATTTTATGCATCTTGCATATTACCAGGTGTTTCACAGCTATCTCAGGTGGATAGCTTTTTATTTATCATATCTTTATTTTATCTTCACAGCATTAGAGCATTCAAGGCAGAACCAATAAAAATACAGGGTTAAAAAAACCTGTGTGACCTGTATTAGCTGGCTGAAAAGTTTCTTTAATGTCTAAACCACAACCTCAGTGCTCACCTAGCTACTTATTTTGTTGAGAATTAGGTCAAAGATCAATTACATTTGTAATTATGTTATATATCACGAAAAAGTGATTCGGCAAGAGTCCAATACCAACATGTATCATTAGGAAAGATGTGTGGTTAACTTTGAATAGCAATTATTTCCTCCTCTGCAGGGAGAATATTCTGAGCGTAGTCATGTCTGCCACTATGTAATTACTACTATGTAAATACAAGCATATGTGAGAATCTGGTATTCAGACCTTTTATACCCTTTTTCCCGCTCGTCCAATTCCCTGCCCCCCCCCCCCTNAACCACGAGTGCGAATCTAAGCAGATACAGAAGATGTAAATAAGGGCAAACAAGAACTGTTAAGCAATTAAATATAATGACTTGGCTGATCCTCAAGGCCAAGTTCTCAGGTTTGCTGTTAACCAATTATAGCTTTGTTGCCTGTAACTTGTATCCAATCAGTAATTGCCAAGTTAGTACATTTATGTAAGTAAGCACTATATATGAAAGAGCTTCACCTGCAATAAACAGCACTTACCTGATCATATTGGACATTGTGTGGTGTCCGTGACTTCCACATCAACAGCCCAGAGCTTTGTTCTAAGTTATGTAGAATCAGCTGTAATTTTTCTTCTTGCTCCTCTTTTTTCCGATCTCTTTTTCAAGACAATAATTTTCTGGATTCCTTTGCTTTCATCGGAGGTAGCCATTTTTGGATTCACTGGCATGCTGGCTATCTGCATCCCTTCCACTACCCTGGAAATTAACCTTATAAAACAGGGAATAAAACAGGGTATGAATAGCAGTCTGGCCATAGCACATAATAAAAAGAAGCCCACTTGCTTCCACCAGGTTATACCCCACAAGCCATCCCACCAACTGTCATCTAACATTGATTTCCACTTTTGTACTGGGACATGAGCAATTTTTCTAATGTTGGTGACAATATTTATTACAGCTTGTCCGTTATCATCAATTTTGAGACAACAATCTGATATATTAAATTTTCCACACACTCCTCCTTCCTCAGCCAACAAATAATCTAGGGACAATCTGATAAATTGCTCCTCTCATTTGGGTTTGTTGTTTGGCTAATAATTCTAAGGCTGAGGCAGTTTGGTTAGATATCAATTCTACCACAGCCTGTAGTCTAATTATTCTGTTCAACATATATATATTGGTGTCCGATAGCTCCAACTGCCATCTTGGGCCCTAGTTGCAGGCCCATAAGTTTCTATGAGCCTTTCTGGTGGCCATTCATCTACACGCCATCTTTGTGTTCCTCCAATTTGGATAGATCTCTTTTCTCGACTCAAATCTTCATAGACTGGAATTCCTAGTCCATCTCCTTCTTTTGATGGCAATAAGAAGAACCCTGGCTGGATAAGTCCTAGAGTACAACTCCCTTTCCAGCTAGCAGGCAATTTAGGATAAGCCCTTCCTCTCCAAATCCAAAATAATCCATCTGGAGCTTTCCAATAGTGTTTGAAAGTATTCTCTAAATATTCCCAAAACTGTAAGATGACCAGTGATCCCTTGAAAGGATTAGTTCCTGAGCAATTGAACATTTCACTTTCAGTGGTTTTAGTACAATCACCAGTGTCTTCTTTAGACCAATACCATGGAGTTTCCTGGGGCCACCACTCAAAATGAGAGCCATTGTATGTGTCAAGGACTCTCTCCTACCCATTTGTTGAACTTATTTCCTTTATGCCCCAGGCATTCTGTTCCAATGATCTCAGATACCAAGATCCACCCAAAGGGCCTCTTATTTTCTTCTGCAACAATGGAGTGGTTCCATTTAAGTGTCTGGAGGGGGCTCAAACTCGTACCTTTCCATGGCCATTCTTAACTCATTAAGGGGCCCACACCCACCCAACAATCAGTTACGTTCAATTTCCCTGCTCTCCTTTCAGCTAGATCTGTGAACAGATTTTTCCCCAAGGAGGGGAGTCCTAATTGTTTCTGTAACTCCTCTTGGATCTCATTATATAACTGGCTGCCACTTTTTACTGGCTTGATTTGGGAGGAATTCCATAATTGCTCAATTCTATCTTTTACTAATTGTTCTCTTGCCTGCTCTTGATTTCCTCCTCCATCACTCATTCCCCATTGACCTAATTTACTAAAGCAAACCCAATTTTCTCCCCTATAGGGAGAAATGTATTCCCTAGAGGTTCCAGCTCGGCTTCCTAGATTTGGAGCCATCCAGTAGTTCTGCCCTGTTTCTGTACATTCTTGTGTATGGGAATAACATTTTGAATGAATGTTAGTGTGGTAGGTGAAACCATAGTAAGATCTTCCACCAATTTGTAGGGTAGTATGACAAATATTACAGGGTCCAGTCCATGCTGGGTTACCTAACACGAAATTGTCCATAACAATTGTCCAATCCATAGGATTCACTTTTAAAGCTTTTCCCGTAGGTTACCCTCTCATGTCAAGGTCTAGTATGGCTTGTGTCTCCACCTCTCAACGCCTATTGGGTTGCAGCCAATAGTGGAATTAAGAGACCTTCTTGGTGGCAAACACAGAAGCCAACCCAGTCTTGCCCTTGATCACCTTTGTAATCTCCAGATTAGGTATGTAAAACACTTGCACTATCTTTTTAAAGTTAATTTTAAAGGGGTTGCTTCCCTGTGTTACAGCCCATTCCACTGGACCTTTGATTCGAGTTGCATGTGTCCACCCCCTTTCTTTCGCCCTAATGGCTGCTTCTGTTGTCAGGAGCACTTGAAAGGTGCTATCCCTCCCACCTTGGTGTCAAGGCATCATCTTTCCAGGATTTCACCAGCACCCAGTCTCCCGGTTTTACCTGATGTATATAAAAGTCTAAGGGTGTCATTTGAGGGAGTAGTCCCTTAGTTCTCAAATCTGCGAGAGAAAGAGTTACCGCCCTACTGCGTTAAGAGGCAAAAGTAGTTTTGGCAGAAAATAAACTCCCTTGCGTTCTAACACTCCTCACTGAGGTGGGAGGCTAGGTGCGGCTAGGTTTAAATTCTGAGTGATGCCCAATTCACCACTATCAGTCTATCAGTGCCATGGTGTGTGAAAGTCCCATTGTATATCTAGAGCTTGACACGTTCTGCAAAATTTTCGAAGTAAAATGAGTTCCCCTATCAGAGTCTATTCTCTCTATTATCCCATACCTAGGAATAATTTGTTCCAACAGGATCTACCTACATTAGAGGCTGTGGCAGTTGCAGTGGGGAAGGCTCCAACCAAATGAGCAATATGATTTATTATTGCCAATATATATTTCCATCTTTGTACCTTTGGGAGTTCAGTATAGTCTACCTGTATACTCTGGAAAGGTCTAAGGGCAAAGGTCCTTCCTTCACTAGGGAATTTTCTCATTGCCCTCCTGTTCACTTTTCGACAAATTAAACATCGCTTGGTCGCTTGTTTGACTACTGTAAATATCCCTATGCAACCATAAGTTCTCAGAAACTGGTCACACAAGGCCTGAGTTCCCCAGTGGGTTTCCTGATGTAACCTGATGTAAGCAGTATTTCTATGGCAATTGCTTTATTTATCATTTGTCTTCCATCTGGTAGGAGCCATTTTCCTTCTTGAGTTTTTAGACACTCCATCCTTTTCAGGAATTCTTCCTCTTCCCCAGTAAATACTGGCAGTTTCAATTTGGCCTCTATACTTCCAGGTATTAAGGCAAGTATTTTACTCTCTTTTTCCAGGGCTGCTTCTTTGGCCTGTTCATCAGCCAATCGATTTCCCCTGACTTCCAGGGATCCTCCTCTCTGGTGCCCTGTCACACGAACCACTGCAATTTCCTCTGGTAGTTCCAGAGCTTCTAACACTTCCAGCACCAGTTGCTCATGTGCCGATTTTTTTCCTCGTGAGGAAATAAGTCCATGCTCCTTCCAGATCTTTCCAAAGGTATGTACCACTCCAAAAGCATATTTAGAATCGGTATAAATTGTTCCTTTTTCCCTTTTAAGTAGTTCTAAAGCTTGTGTTAAAGTGCATAGTTCCCACATTTGGGCCGACCAGTTGCTAGGTAATTTCCCTCTCTCCATAATACTGTTTCCCTCTCCATTCACAACTGAGTAGCCACTGTGATGTTTCCCATCAATACATTGGGATGATCCATCTATAAAAGCTCTTTTACCCTCAGACAGGGGAGTCTCTTGTAAGTCTTCTCGGACTTTGGTTTGATATTCTATTATATCCAAACAATTATGCTCAGGGACTCCCACCTCTGCTCCTCCATGCAAAAACTGGGAAAGGTTCAGACTCCTATCGGTAGTTAAAACCAAAACATCTTTTTCCATTAAAATAGCCTCATATTTCATAATCCTTGAGTCTGCTAACCATCTTCTGGACTTTTGATTCAGTATTGTCCTAACAGCATGTGGAGTAGACACTATCAAAGCCCCTCCAAAGGTTAATTTTCTACCCTCCTCCACCAGTAGGCCTGTAGCAGCTACTGCTTGTACACAAGTTGGCCATCCCCGTGAAACTGGTTCCAACACTTCAGAAAAATATGCTATTGGTTGCTTCTGGCCTCCCCAAATTTGAGTTAATACTCCATAAGCTATCCCATCTTCCACACTTACATATAGATGGAACATTTTTTCCAAAGAGGGAAGTGCCAATAGTGGTGCCTGGATTAATTTTTTCTTGAGGTTTTCAAATTGTTGTTCTTCCTCCCCCGTCCACTTGGGCTTTTCTGCCTCTTCTTGTAATTTTATATATAAAAATGTTATGTTGGGCAAAATTCTCAATCCAGGGTCTACAATACCCAAGTAAACCTAAACTTCCTTACTTCTCTTTTGGTCTTAGGGAGTGGGGTGGCAACAATGCCAGAATTATGTTCTGGATTTATTCTTCTCCTCCCTTCGCTTATTAGATGTCCAAGGTATTTTACTTCCTTTTCTATGAATTGCAGTTTAGTCTTCGAGACTTGCAGCCCTTTTTTCCCCAAGAATTTTAATAATTAGATTGAGGGTGTCCTAAATTCTTCCTCCTTTTTCCCAGACACTAGTAAATCATCAGCATATTGAAGCAACTTAATTCCTGGGGATGCCTTAAATTCTTCAAGAACTTGTTCTAATACCCAATACAAGTTCAGGGATTCCGTAAAACCTTGCGGTAAAGAAATCCAACAGAATTGCTACTTTCTCCCTGTTATGGGATCTTCCCACTCAAATGCAACATATTTCGTCTGTCTTTGGCCAAAGGGCAAGCCCAGAAAGCATCTTTGAGGTCTATCACGCTAAACCATTTGTGATCACGGGGGATTTTGCTTAGTAAGGTGTAAGGGTTAGATACTACTGGATGGTGTGCTTGGACATTTTTATTTAGTTCCCGTAAGTCTTGTACCAGCCTATAGCTCCCGTCCGCTTTCTTCACTGGTAGGATGCGAGTATTATAGGGAGACATACAAGGTTCTGGAAGTCCATCCTTCAAAAGTCCTTCGATTACTGATTGCAGTCACTTCCTTCCAAAGATATAGGATATTGCCTCACGCAAATTGGCTGATTTCCTTCCTTCAATTCTACCCTTAGGGGGAAAATATCCAACCCCCCTCTATTACTGTCCGCTACCCATACTATAGAGTCTATTTCCTTTTCATCTTCCTCTTTCAACTAAAACAGTCTCACCACCATACGATCTTCTATCGGAACTACTCCAATTCCTAACTGAATCTGTAAGTCTCTCCCCAATAAATTTGTTCTGGCTTCTGGTGTCATTACGAAATTGGTGTGGTGTCCCCCTCCTCTTCCCCTCTTCCCGGCCAGCTCCCTGCTACCCCCTGGGCATAGCTGACATGGGGTGGAATACCTGTGCCCCTGCTAGATCCAGGGAAAAATTAACCCTATCCCTCTCAGAACCAGCACACTACTGTAGCCAGCTCATGCACAAAATTTGCTAGATGTTTTCATGTGCTTGAGGCCCATTGCTGAGTTCTTTTGCAAAACAGAAAATATATACCTCACACTTGAATTATAGGAATGCTGGCAAAGTGAAGTTGTGGACGCAGGTTTAAATGTTATACTTCCTTATGTACAATTATTCTGGTACATATGGATCCTTCCTGTGTTCCTGCAAGAGAAGTGTTTGGCCCCAAAAATTCAGCTGACATTAAATGGCAAGTCACTAATATCCAAAAAGGGACTTTGATTTTGCAGTGGTGAGTCACAGTGCTTAACTTTGAGGTGCATTGATAGTGGAACTCATAATACTGTTTGTGGATCGCACAGGCTGATATTTATCACACCTACTTTAGCTGTACTAGACACCATAAAACTACCTGCAAGATGAAATTCCTTGCCTCACAGAGTTAAGAGTCTAGAGAGGAAAGGTAAAGGACTGAAGGATAGCTAAAGGCATGGGAAGCTGAAACGGCATGCCCAAGGCAGAAATAAAACTGGTGGTAGTGATGCAGAATCAACAAAATTAAAGCATAGTTAGAAATTAAAGGCAGAAATTAAATTTAAGGAAGGAGAAATTAATATTTTGATTCCAGAATCTAGATATGTTGAAGCTACAGCTTTACTGTTGCAGAATATATCTTCCAAGGGATAAGCGATACTTCACAAAGCGGATGATGCAGTAACTCCCCTAGTATGGAGAAGTTCCAGGAAGATCCAAAAGGGCAGAACCAGTAAGAATTGATCAGCAAGGAATCTCTAAAGTTCGAGCAGTAACCTTGAGAGGCGTCCCTGCTGAAGGGGAGATCCTGATATGCAGCCCACTGCCATACAAGAGAACTCAAAGAGCTCTTGGGCTGTCCGCTATTTATAGAGCAAGATAATTGACCTATAGTCATATTTCATGGGAATAAGATATCAAGGTGTCCACTCCAGACAGTGTTAGGAACTGTGTTGTCAGCCATCCCCCAAAGTCCAGGTGCAACTTATCACAACCCCCACTGAGGGCCATGGCCTGAGCAGGAGCCGGGGGGGCGGGGGGAGGGGGAGGAAGGGAAAGAGGGAGACGAACAAGGAGAGCACACCACCACACCAGAGTTGTGATTAATGGGGTGAAATCTTGTTGGCGGACGGTCACCGGTGTTGTCCCTCTGGGGTCAGTTTTGGGGCCAGTCTTGTTTACAATCATTATTGATGATCTGGGTGAGGGGATTGAGTGCACCCTCAGTAAGTTTGCAGAGGACACCAAACGAGGTGGGAGTATTTATGTGCTTGAGGGGAGGAAGTATCTAGTGAGGGTCCTGGACAGGTTGGATGGATGGTCCAAACCAATGAGATGACGTGCAGTAAGGCCAAGTGCTGGGTCCTGCATTTTGGTCACACCAACCCCAGGCAGCACTAAAGGCTTAGGGAAGAGTGGCTGGAAAGCTACNAAGGAGGTTGTAGAGATGTGGGTGTTGGCCTCTTCTCCCAAGGGAATAACGACAGGACCAGAGGAAACAGCCTCAAGTTGCAGCAGGGGAGGTTTAGATTAGATATAAGGAAGAATTACTTTACCGAGAGGGTGGTCAGGCAGGGAGGTGATCGAGTCACCATCCCTGGAGGTATTTAAGAAATGTGTAGATGTGGCACTTCAGGGCGTGCTCTAGTGGCTGAGATTGTAGGGGATTTTTGTGTGTGTATGGTTGGGGTTGGACTTGGTGATCTCAGAAGTCCTTTCCAACCCTGACAATTCTGTGATTCAGAGTTTAATAGTTGTTTCAGTAGCGTTACCCACCAATGCTGATAATTTTTAAAACAATCTAATTGTTCTGTCAATTTATTTTCTTTTTCATCTGTCCGGTAGTTGGGTTGGGTTTTCCCACTCAGAAGCAAAGATGGTCTGTCTGTCCATCCACAGGTATGCAGAAGAAGGCATCCTTTAAATCCACTACTGTAAAATAAGTATTACTGTTAGGGATTGTAGCTGGGAGGGTATATGGATTCGGAACCACAGGATGGACATCTGTGGGCAGTAACAGAAGATTGGCGAAGAGGACTGTAAACACACTCAAGTGACTCGCAGGTGGGGTGCTGGAAAACACATATATCACACTAATTGTTGTTTAGTTTTGTGTGCTCAACAAGTAGAACATCTGCACTTAGATAGCACAGGCCTGGGATGGACTCAGGGGCACCTTATTGAACGTGCCTGAGATTCTTGCCCTACTGTTGAAGAGATCAAAGCACAGTGGAGAACTCTGCCTGCCAGAATCCTTGAAATACAGTCCAGAACAAGTGTGAGTACTCTACCTCTCTCACTCCCTTGCTAATAAGGACTTTCTCTCAGTCCGTGGTTCCTGCGTACCCTGCTTGCATGCCTCTCCCCGAGTGCTGCTTCAGAGATTCCCTGATCCATGAGGTATTGAGATTAAATTTGTGCCTTGCCTTTAATCCATGGGTTTGTGGTTGTTCCTGCATCCTGCCTGCATCAGCTCACACAACATCTACCATCCTTGCATTAATTTTTCATAAGTCCTGTACCAGTCTATATTGTGAAGAATGAGATTTCTTTACAGGTAAAATTGGAGTATTAAATTCTGATTCACACTCCCGCAACGGTCCATGCTCTAAAAAGGAGTTTATTATAGGTTCTAATACTTTCTAGTCCTCTAACTTAATGGGATACTGTTTTTTTCTTACCGGGTGAGCTCCTGGTTTCAGTTCAGTTTTTTATGAGAGTCACATTCTTTGCTTATCCAGGTATCTTTGATGCCCACACCAGAGGTACGACTGCATTCAATGCTTCCTCTGGAATATCCATTTCTTCATTAGGATCCTTTTCAGTTAACAGACATCTCTGGGCTTTCCAAGTGATTTCTGGAGGAATATGTAACTGAACAGGGTCTTCAGAAAATTTTAGTTGTGCATTCAGTTTGCAAAGTAAATCCTGTCCAAGCAAGGGGAGGGGGCATTCTGGCATATAGAAGAATTCATGAATTAATTTAGCATCGCAAATTGAACGTTCCATAGGCTGTAAAAACAGCCTTAAAGTCTTTTTCCCTGTTACACCAAGAATGCTTGCCTTAGTTTTACTCAAAGGTCCCTTACAGCTAGTTACAACAGAGTATGTGGTTCCATTATCAACTAAAAAATCTGTTGTTTCATTCCCCATCTTAACTGGAACCAGAGGATCAGTTGGGGAAACTTTAATAAACCTTCTGTTCCCCTTCAGTCCAATCCAGTCTCTGCCATGACCCCCTTAACTTCTCCAATCTTTCTTTCCCGACTACTCCAAAGGCGCGGACACTCTCTCTTTCAGTGCCCTCTTGCCTACAACATGCACATTCATTCAGTCCCAAGGGAGTGGCACACTGATTTCCATTACAATTCTCACAGCTCCTTCCTCGGCCTCAAGATCCACTCTGCATATTTCCTTTACCTCTCCCTGTTCTTGTCCTCCAGTCAAGGCAACCAGCAAAGAAGCCTGCAGCCATGTGCTTCTACCTCTCTTCTACTTCATCCCAATTATTATACACCTTATATACAATTGACAAAAGCTGTGAGATTGTCATGCCATCTGCACCCTCCACATTCTGCAATTTCTTTCTTATATCTGTTGCCGCTTGACCAATAAACAGCATGTTAAACAACTTTAAATTGCTGGCATCCTCTGGATCCATATCTGTCCATTTCTGAGTCGCTTCACACAATCTCTCATAAAAAGACATTGGTGTTTCCTTATATCCCTGCCTTACCTCATACAGATTAGAGAAATTTTGGCATTTCTCAACTCCATGCTGAATCCAGTATAAAATTAACTTCTGATATTCCTTTACCCTGTTGTTGTGGTTTGGCCTCAAACGGCAACAAAGAACCACGTGATGGCCCACTTCCAGCTGTGAGGGGAGAATCAGAAGAAAAAAGCAAAACTCATGGGTTGGGACAAAGGCAGTTTAACAGAACAGCAAAAGGAACAAGAAAATAATAACAGTAACATGCATAGAGGAATATACAAACACTATTACGATACCACCCCCACTCCCAAGCATAGACTTCAAGCCCCCTCTCCTGGCCAGCTCCCCACTACCCCTTGGGCATGGCTCACTGAGCATAGAATACCTGTCTCCCTGCTAGATCCTGGGGAGAATTAACCCTATCCCCACCAGGACAAGGACACCTCTTTAATCCTGTAGTTGTATTTTGATCCCACCCCGGGTCCTCTCATGCATTTCAATCAGTCCCTCTCTAGCCTTTTCCAAAATCATTGTCTTTTCCTCAGAGGTAAGCAAATATTCCAAAAGAACCTGCACATCTCCCCAGTTAGGATTGTGAGTCATCATTAGAGTTTTAACTATGCTATGATGCATTTTCTCTGGGTTACTTCGGTAAGGTCCAACCACCTGTTTCCAGTTCAATAAATCAGAGGTAGAAAAACATACATGCATGTATAGTGGTATTTGGTCAGGCCCTACAGCCTGTCTGAGGGGGGCTTCAATTGTGGGTCTCTGTCCCCTTCTTCTTCCAGCTATGGGGCTTGTGATTTCAACTCCCTCATGCAAACTCTCAGGTTTTGGCCGGCCCAAGGGAGCTATCAACAGCTGGATATCCTCATCTGGATCTTCCAATTTAGCTTCTCTTGATTTACAACTGGTATAACAAGCATATTCTTACTTAATACTGTTTTTCTTACTTAATATTCCATTTTGATGTTTTGAATCCACCAGATCACATTTTTTCCAAACATACCAATCATTTCTTGAAGCAAAGAATATATCCACATAAGGTATTTCATTCCATTTTTCAGATCTCCGACAAAACAACAATTGCAATATAGTATTGTATTTTAAAGATCCATTTTCAGTCCAATTTTCACCCTCTTCCAATTTATATTGTGGCCACCACTGATTACAAAATCATATTAACTTGTTCTTAGTCACGGGATCCCCTCCAAATTTATTCAAATGTTTCAGGATGCATCCTAGTGAAGAGCAAGGGGGTGCCTTGTGGGGAGCAAGAGCACCCATTTCAGTACCAAAAAAGATTACACACCAAAATGAGGGATGCCTCCCATCGTTTATCAAATTTAAGCTCCTAGTGCGGGACTCTCCCGTCTGGTATTGAGAGCTAACCAAATCGAACCCAACATGTACATGAATCAAAACAACTAAAACGAGGGATGTCTTCCTTTGTTTTTTATAAACAAAGTGTAGAGGCAAACCTATGCTAGTTGAAAGCGAAACAGATATTACTTAAGCGCTGCAATGTTAAGAGCCTTTTTTACCAATTGGTACCTGCTACTCGAGAGATTTTGCCCCTACCCCCCCTTTCCTCGTATTCACCAAGAAAATACCTCTTTTCAGTAGTGTTACATCATTG
The DNA here is from genome assembly GCA_013400055.1 of Nycticryphes semicollaris. Classification (NCBI taxonomy): domain Eukaryota; kingdom Metazoa; phylum Chordata; class Aves; order Charadriiformes; family Rostratulidae; genus Nycticryphes; species Nycticryphes semicollaris. Next base: position 14,311 of record VXBJ01002452.1, read on the forward strand.
TGTCACTTACCACCCGACTGCAGGAGAGGAGCTGATGGAGTCCCCAATCAAAAGATATGTGCACACTGGAGTACAGTAGGGTCACTGCTCCTCATTGGGTAAGGCAAGATAATCCAGGCAAGGCTGTCAGCACAGTCCCATCTGGCTTATCCCAAAGCAGAGTAGTTTACCAGGTGTGCAGAAGCCAATACACACACAAAGTAAAGATATTATCTATTTATTTAATTTCTGCAGAGATGGGTGCTAAGTGGTAATCCACAAAGCTAGCACATTGGCCTACAAACTCTTAGGAATTTTTGTACAGTTCAAAACACACCTTTAATTATAATTATTTGCTCGTAGCTTCTCTTAACAATTTATATCGGTTAGTAAAGTCTCTCACTTTCATTTAAAGTTACAAGGTCCTTTAATTGGTGTGCGCATGCTCCAGTACCATGGGGGAGGTAGTCCAATTCGGTCTCCAATTGAGTTGGTGGTTGTGATCTCCCATTGCCACCTTTACCTTTCCCCCAGGTACTGAAATTTTTTGTTGACTTCATGCCTTATGCAGCAGCTGTCTGGTTTTCAACTGGTTTCGGCACCTCCTGTTG
>VXBJ01002453.1:0-11676 GCA_013400055.1 Nycticryphes semicollaris
TTCTAAATGTTTCTTCTTCAAAAACAGACACCTTCTTAAAAATAAGTAGATTTTTCATATTTGTTTTTAAGGCTTATCTTTACATGTAACTGCCTTTGACAGCTTCCAAATTTTGTTTTTAAAACAGGTGTTTTGCTCTGGAGTAAGAGATTCCAGTGAGTGATTAGTCTCATGGATTTAAGTCAGCAGTGTGAGCATCTGCTTAAATGGTTGGACAAGAGGCCCAAAGACTTAAAAACACTTAGATACAAATTCATGTATAAGGGATACTGTCCTGGATGATAACTGGGTAGATTTAAAAGACAGGCAGACATAGAGCTTTAGAGATACGGTTTAGTGATGGTTTTTGTCAGTGATTGGTTGATGGTTGGATTCCATCTGAAAAGTCCCTTCCAACCCAGGCAATTCTATGATTCGCAGTATTTAACTAATAATCAGTCTGTGTAACGCCTGCCAGTATCCAAGACATTTTTCATGTGCAGCAACTCTGAAAATTTTACTCTGTTTTTCAGGATATTCACGTTGTACAGCAAATCTTTGCCACTAGACTTGGCATGTCGTGTCTGGGATGTGTTCTGCCGTGATGGAGAAGAGTTCTTATTCCGTACAGCTCTAGGAATATTAAAACTTTTTGAAGATATTCTGACCAAAATGGACTTCATTCATATAGCCCAATTTTTAACCAAGCTACCGGAAGATTTGCCTTCAGAAGAATTCTTCACATCTATTGCTGCCATTCAGATGCAAAGTAGAAACAAGAAGTGGGCTCAGGTAAAGAGGATGTTGATCTTTGATAACAGATGATTGTACTGTACTCATGAAAATGCGGTTTGGCAACACCTGGAGGAGTGTTTTCAGAGAGGTAGGGTTCCATTTTACAGGTAGGGAGGGCTGTGTAGCTCACTCCATGCCTTCAGGTGAGTGGATTCCCTGAGCTTTTTCACCTCTGCAGAGGGAGAGCTCAGTCAACATTCAAAATTTAAATGTTGGGTGCAGTCAATGCAGTAAAGTAAAAATCATACAACATTTTATACTTACAAAGGCTGCTAGCAACATTACAACTTGATATTTAAAAGTAAAAATTCACTCTTTGAGGAAAGGTGACAGTTTGTCAGGACACATCGTCACACAGTCATTATCTAAATATCCTTGATGATCTAGTTTGCCTAATTTGGGGCTGTAAAGAAGTGACTATGTGTCCGACTTCTTCACTGGAATTTAGGACTGCAAAATTCTAGTCTCATCACTGTAATTCCAACTAAATTCCAGCTTAAGGAAAGAAAGATGAAAGGGTGTCATCTGAACGTGGAAATCAGCGGCTGTACCAGCCATCGTGCTGGAGAGTTAGGTCAAATCTACTCCACAGCATTTGAAGTGTAAACTTTTTTTTTTTCCTTTTCTCCTCCAAAGCAGTGGTACAGCCTGCTTCGTGAAACACGCTGTCATGGAGCTCTGCCCAGTTTAGCCATCCTTTATTGCAGTGAAACCGAAAGGTGGTGTTAAAAGTAGTGGTTATGGGAGTTTATGGTTCTTTCCTGGAGTAAAAAGTCTGCCTGTAGGTGGGGGGAGGCTGCCAGTTCACTACTTGAAATGAGAATTTCTAACCTCCTCAGTAGAATTAGGCTGTAGCCCTGGGCCTTATTTTGTGTATAAGGGGGAGCACAACCTGTGCTGCCCAGCTTAAGAGCAGGGCACTGCCAGCATTTCCTCCCTGACATGGCTTTCCTCACAGCTCATTCTGCATTTACCTTCTGGTCTTAGTCTTAAGTTGCTGGTACAGGCACAGCTTTTTTTCTGTCCTTAACATTTTTCAGCCAGCTGTGTCTCTAAAAGAAACCTCCCAGGCTTGTTCCTTCTTCAGATTGTTCACTTTCTTTGTGTTGTGTGGCTGAGGATCACATCCCAAATGGATGCTCAGCCTAGAGCTGCTTGCTTGGCAGGGAAGAAGGGGAGACAGTGGTCCTGTTCTGCCAAGTAGCCAATGAAATAGTCTTGCTTAGCCAGTGGTTTTCAGTCTCACAAGAGGAGGAAGACTTCAAAGTAATCTAGCCCAAGCAGTTTTTCATAGTCTCTTCATCAGCTTCATTCTGCCTGTGCTGGAATTTCCGATTGTTTTTGCTTCTTGGGGGAAACTGAAGAAAAAGCGCTGTAGAGCTCTGGTGCAGGTGTATCTCAAACCACAGTGAGCAAGCTGTAGGGTTGGTATTGGCTGACCTCTTAGCGATCTTGACTTCTGATGGCTTTCTTCACTAGATAGTTTCATTGCAGAGTAAGTCCTCCATCAGGAAAGCCTCTTCACACTCTCACTGGTGGGTAGGGGTGATGAGTTTGCTCACATCATGTGCTTACTGGGACTCCTCAGTTACTGAGGTACCACTGCTGGAACAACCTAGAAACATTAATGAGACAAAGAGTGTATGGGATTAGGGTTTTTTCATTACTAAGATGCTACCAATGATGACCCCTTATGTCTCTTACCAATGATGACCCCTTATGGATGAGTTTGGTGAACTTTGCTGTTTGAGGGTTTGACTTGATTGCAGTGTGACTTGGTTGCACAGATGGACTCGTGGCAGCGCTGGGGCTGTGGCACTGTGCACCCACAGAATATGCTTGGTAAGTCTGGCTGCAGTTGGAACGCTCCCTACCTGGATAATTGTTTCTGACTCTTGTTACAGGAGTCAGATGCTTTGCTGTAGTATCCATGTGTTTGCTGTAGGGAAATACCTCTTCAGAGTAGCAAAACGGATGTTCATTGTGATGAGTGCACTACCTTTAAGATAAATTCTAGGTGGACTGACTGATCAAGGGGCACTAGTTACCAGAGGATGCAGAGTGTTCTTGAGCTTAGAAAAGTGGGCTTTGTGCTCCCATCTCTAGCATCATTTCCTTTGGTTACAGTGACCATTACCACATCAGCAAGTGAGAGAGCTTGGGGTGCTGCTGCTTTGTAGAAGTATGTTGGGTCAAATCCAGCTCCACTTCTCAGCAGTAGGTGCATTTGGCACTCAGAAATACACTCATTTACTGCACCCTTCATCCTGCTGTACCATGGTAATTATGGTCCTGGTACCTGGTGGGCCACCTTCTGGTGTGATGGTGTATGTAGGACCTCATCTAAAATGTTACAGGCTCCTTATGAACCTGGATCCCGCAGTCCTGGTTCCTTCATCAGACAGACTGGTGTATGTTTTCAATCTCGCTTTTTTCCTTTGGTCTGTGACAATGTCATCCACAAACCAGAGGCCGAAAGGAGTCCCAGTAGATCGCAGACATGGCACTTCTGATAACAAAGACTCTGGTTATTGACAGGAAACCTTCAAGCTCTGTTTTTTCTACTGGAATTACCTACAGAGAACTCCTTGTGCCAGTACAGCCTTAGCTGTGAGTGGCTGTTGTTATCCCCATCGCTTCATCATCAACAGCAGGGAAGTAGAGATGGGTAGAACAGACTGGATTGTTGGTTTAGCGTTTCTGTAATCTGTGTGTTTCAAATGTTAGCTCCATAAAGTTTTTCAAATAACTAAAGAATCTGAGCTCTGTAAGTTGGCTTAACGTCTGTGCTTTTCTGGATCAATGTTCTGGTGCTGTTCTCCCTTTACTTAAAAGAGTAGCTTTTTTCCACCAAGGACACTGTTACTACGTCACTTGAAACTCTCATAAGCCCATTTGAGTAGTCATTGATATCCTGAATCTCTGTGAAGAGGGCCTCACTGAAAACACTCTCCAGTTCTAGGAAGTTACTGGACAGACAGCCATCAGACAGCCATCGGATCCGTGTTGAACTCTTCTGTTGCAACAGCTACGGATACTTCTGCGTTGAAGCTTAGGCAGTGTTGTGTGACTGCCCTGAGTGATTTAGACTCACCTCCTGCTAATTCTGATGGTGTGGAGGTTTCTTTGAAGTCGGGCAGAGAGAGAAAAGAAGGCTGTTCACTCGCAACTGCAATTATTTGGAGATGAACTATCCCTCAGTACGTGCAGTTCCGGGTGATTCTTGGGTTCTTCAGCAGAGACTATAGGGCAGGGGGCACGTTAAGCAGCATGGGAAACTGGCTGTCATTGCACCCTCTCCATGAGGGCTAACAAAAGGAAATGGTGTGTTGGATAATTGGAAATGAAAATTTTCAGTGTGGCTGCAAATGTGGACTTTTAGCTTCAGAACAAGACGTAAGCAGATGTGGAGACAGTGAGATGCTGTAGTCAAGCACCAGTCAGTGCTTTGGTAATTCTGAACTCTTAGATAATGTCATAGTGCTTGGGCCGCTTGCCTGCTGTGATCTTGGACAGTCCATTTCCTTTGAGAATTGTAACTTCCCCTCAGACAGTGTCCTTTATTAGTGCTAGATTTGTGTAACCTCAGTGAGAATCTCATCTCTGGGTTTCAAAAGTGTGTACTGGGGGGAGATTGAGTTTAAACCTTCGTTAAATCCATTTGTGTCTACCACGCCACGAGAACTTATGGGAGAGATCTCCATCAGTAGAGAGGTTCTGTAAATCTGATTACATTTAATAGTTAAAATAGTATTGCTCAGAGATAATTAAATTGGAAACTCTTCAGACAGGGATTTATTTAGTTGCTTCTAAATCTAATACTTTTTTTTTTTTCCTCTAATTTCTTGAAATGTCTAGATACTGGCTGCTCTGCAGAAAGATAACCGGGACATGGAAAAAGGAAGTCCTTCACTCAAACGTTAAAACAATGATTGCCTCCAGTGACTCGAGGGGAAAAGCAGCAAAAGCATTGGGTACTGCTTGACGTGTATGAGCCTGCAAATCAAAGTGTTATTTCAGAGTTTTGTTCAGTCGTAGAATAGCCTTAAAGAGGAGAGAGGAAAAAAAAATATAAGTTCTGGAGGGTGGGGAGCAAAAAAAGGAAGGACAGACATTTAGGGATAAAACCCTTCTAAGTGAAACCAAGGCTTAGCCTTAAACTTCTAATGGAGTGAACATTTGCTGCGGACAGCATTACACATTCTGTACTTCTGATGAGGGCAGTGAAACTAAAGGATATTAAGGATTTTATTTTTTAAGGATTTTGTTTTTTCCTTGATGTTTTAAGACTGGACATTCAGCAATGTCAGTTGCTTTGAAAGCTATTCCCTATTCCCCAGTTTCATTCTTAGGCAGGATGTATTTCCCATACCATAACAGTAGCTGGACATGGATTTTAAATAACTGGTGCTGGAATTCGTAGTTAAACGATTTAAGGACCATTTCTTTGGAAAGCTTCTTGTTTTATAGGCTGTGGGTCCCATTTACCAAAGAAATCATGTAGATGTAGAACTACATTCCATTCTTTAATATGAAAAGGTTAGGTAGAAAGTAAACTTGGAAGAGAAGTCACACTAGCAGTGCAAACCCAGTTATTCTGCAAGATGCCTTGGAAATCTGTGTTTCCAATCTGGATGCAGATGGGCAAGTTCCATTAATCAGACTAGATTCCAAACTCAGTAGGGGGGGGCGGTTCTGACATTAAGCTGGCATCATTCCCCAATTACACTCTCATTCCTCTGTTTAAACACAGGGTTACAGGCTACTAAATGTGTGTTTCTGTGTCTCCCTCTTCTGGGGCAGTGCCATCTCAGGGTGTTCTTGCCTACCAGCTACTTACTCCTGTGCCACCTCTCCAGTCGTGCTGATAAAACTCTGGGCTGAGCAGAAGAATTGAGAAATGGTTAAAAGCAATTTGCGTAGTTACTTTAAACCCAGCTCTGCTCACTGGCAAAACTGAGGAGGAAGGGTGTAGAGGAGAACTTAGGAGAGCCAACATTGCTGCTAAAAAGGAAAAGGTTCTGTGGAATCTCCTGAAGCTGCTGCTGCCACCGTGGGAAAGTGTTACGTGGAGCTGATCTGTACGTAGTGATGAGTGAAAGGAGTTTATTGGGGGATGTGCCAGCCAAATACTATCGGGTTAAGTACAAGCTGTCATTTTCTAGCATTTTATCCAGCCTCCAATACACGGGAGCAAGTTACAGAGATGGCAAAACCGTGGTTGCACGATACAGTTCTACAGCTTAGAGCCCCTCTGCATTCGGATGAATGTTGAACTGTAACTCACGAGTGCCTCTGATGTACAAGGATGTTTCTTGTGTATAGTGTAAAATCTCTTTTATAAATAATGACCATCGTTGAAAAGGGAAACTAACTGAAGCAATATTTGTGTTAACTGTAAACTGGTGTTACTAAATCCTCTAGCTACCTATGGTCAGTGGGCTCCCAGCACTCTCAATTTTATGCTGATTATTTTGGCATCGTACGAACAAAACAACAACAACAAAAAAAGAGAATAATAGTTGCACACTGCTCAGACATACAATGTAAAGGGCTGTGGGACATAATGAAAATGCTGTCCTTTAGCACAAACATTGTTTCTGCAGGGGATAGTTGGATTGTAATACTAAAAAGAGCGGGAGCAAGATTCCCTGGTAAGTGAGGGCTCGTAGTCGCTTCAGAAGATGTGTGATGCAGATGCAGCTTGCAAGTCTGATACCTCATTGGCCTCTTTTCCTGTCCACTTTGTGTACCTGGCGTAAGGGATGTGGGGGTTTTGTTGGCCGTCTTAATTTCTCCATAAGGCTTCATCTAGGTCATCACTTACTGACAACAGACATCAAGGTGTTGATACGAAACACGTGTGAATTCTCCTGGAGTTTGAATAGCTGTGGTCCTTCAGTGACTGGTACTTGTATGCCTCACTGCTTTGACGTGCAATAGAAAGCTGGAAGGTCAGTAAGTGGTTTTTAATATTACTTTTTCTGTTGCTACAGCAAATAATGCCTTTCCATGAAGGATACGAGAGGCCTACCAACTGAAACATTTGCACTATGCTTTGAAAGGGTTTATTAAACCCAGAGACAACTTTTTCCTCAGTATACGTTTTGAGGTGGTACCGTAACAGGCTTTGTGATTTCAGTCTTCATTGCAACTCGATTTGTATTTTCTTTTAAACCAAGTCTACAAGTGTGGCTCATTTGTCTGGTTCAAACGCGTTCTTTAGCCACTGGGTATCTTTGCAGCCATCGACAGCCTGTTCTCCTTTCCTCCTCGTTAGTAAGATGTTGAATGTAACAGTGAAAATGAGCGTAGCTGTGGGGGAAAGGCCTGCTGCAACACTTGTGCACTGTTTGTTACTTGCAAATGTAATTATTTTGTTCTGTGATTTGATCTTTCTGTTCTTAGAAGATGTATATATTTTCTAAATGATTTCTTTGTGTATATAAGGTATGTTCTTTAATGAAGAAAAGCAATGCAATAAGGAGCTTTGCACAGTTTGTGTTCAAAGAAAATACAATTTACAAAACAAAAAAATAATAATCACCTGCCTAAAGATGCAATTGTTTCAACTTCTCAGTAACGTGATCTGAAGGTGATGCTTGAATGTTGATAAAACCAGAGATGAGTAGTAAGGGCATGGAATTACTTGCCACTGAGCTTTTTAAGATTCTTGCAGTGTACCAGATCTCTTAATTAGCTATTAAGGAAGATTTCTGTAATAAATTCAGGGATTCCATAAAAAAAATGTTGACAATTCTGTTGTTCAGGTGCTTTAGAGTATCTGTAACACAATGCATGAGATCTTCTTTCATTGAGCAAGTGTTCCCATCAAGCAAGGTCTCTTTTCTTCATGGGTTTAAGGAAGAGTCAAAATGCTGCGATGCATCCGAAGTCTGCAACTACCACGGTACGTGCAGCGAATTAGAGAAACCAGAAAACTTCAAAAAGGTTTGGAATTCTGTACAACCTGCACTTTATGATAAAGCCGTTTTGCAACTTCAATCAGCAATCAATCATTAACATTATTTCATTAAGTAAAGAATTTCATTTGAAAAAACACAGGTACCTTGTAACAGCTTATTTTTGAATGGTTTAATAACTAGGTTGACATAGAGAACTGTTGATACATCCCCTGTATGTCACGTTTAAATTGGGTTTATGTAGTTATCAAGTTTGTTTTGTTTAGATATGTGGATCAAACTGGAACTTTTTTCAACTGTAAATACATGGTTTTGTTAAATAAAGTCATGTAAAGTTATCTTAATTGCCTATTGTCAATGTAATTCAGAAATCAAAAATTCAAGTACCTCTCTGCTTCTTCACGGGCTTCGTTAGCACTTTATGACAACGTCCAAGTATTGCAGGTGAAAGATTTTCTTGGTGATGCTTTCCAAGTCCTCTTGTTAAATACCTGTGACGTTACATGTGACATTTAGAAGATTTGATACTTACGGTGTCTGTGGTTTAACCCATTTATTATGCCTTTCTCTGGACTAGGTGAGAGATCTCATAGATTTATTATGAAAAATAGATGTCAATGCATCTTTAAGACGCACAGAACTCAGAAATGCTTGAATACATTATCCCTTCTCAGCTTTAAAAGAAGACAACTTGGTTTATTGCAGTTTTCCTAATCACAAGGTATTTTTGTGCTCAACTTAAGGCAGTATTTTTTTAATTCCTACATGGGCATAACTTCAGGGATTAAAGTGGAGAAGGTTCTTGTTGCCACCAAAGAAAAGACAGATAAAAGCAGGGGAGAGAAGACGGTACCAGCGCAACAAGACCATGTGGGGAACACGGTCTTGGCTGCTGTGGTTGTAGTTTCTCCATTAAACACATCTCTCACTTCCTTGTACGACGTATCTCACTGTTTGATGTGCTGGATTAAGATGTGGAATCAGATCTACATTATGAGAGCCTATCCTGATTTGATACAAATAGAGGTTTATATTGTATATGTTACAGGAGTTGCACAAAATTGGTCAAAACTACATTTTCTTTTCCTTACCCGTTTTCCCAGTAATAATTTCAATGTTTGAAGAGAAGTGAAATACTTCCTGCATGCCAGCACATGAGATTGGGAACTAAAGACACTCGTCTTTGCAGCTTCATGATGGAATGTCTTCCTAGATTTATAAGAGGAAACTGGAGGAATCTGTGATCTTTGTCCTCGGGGTACTTTGGAAGGCCGGGGTAGCAGTGGGTTGTCTCAACAACTCGGCACTTAGAAGAAGAGACCTGGAGACTGTGAAGTTGAAGCAAACGCCTTCACAGTGGAGTTAAAGTTTCAGTAGAAACTGTTCAGGGAAAATACTATCAACCTGTTTTGCATCCTAAATTCTTGCCTTCTCCAGGCACCAAAGATGCAGCAATGAAAATCACCTCAGATTTACTTTCGCTGCTTCTCCTCCCTTTATCTGCCTGTGTTTGTTACTTACAAGTGTTTAACAAGTTAAAGGAAGGTTTATGTGTCTTAAACCAAAAGCCAGCAAGAAATGCCTGAATTTTCCTGCCAGGAATTTGTAAGAAGTCAAGACAGGGAAGAGTAACTTCTCTTAGGGAGATGGCTGCTGATCATCCTTAATTATTTATGAAAACAGTTTTGTGGGATGCCAGGAGGCTACTCTGTTAGAGCCTCTGACATTTTACTGGCTTAGGATGTTTCTAAATTCTTGACATCTATCCCATGCCTTCAGTTAAAAAAAAATAGTGCTACAGCAGCTGTGGGATATAGATCCATCTCAGTCACTGTTTGCTATGTGGGAATTGGAGTTTAAAGAATATTTTATTTTGAGAGGGGAAGCTGTTTCCTGTAACTAAAGCTCTCTGAGCTGTACAGTCATAAATGCGTAAATGGCTTTTGTTCCCTTTTTTTTCAGTCTTTTTTGTCTGGAATTCTGGTATACTCCAGTTAACAGTGCAGAGGGGACTGAAACAGTGATGGGTTCATGTCTCTTCACACACTATGGCTGAGGAGGACAGGGCCAAGGACCCCCTAAAACTGTAAAAGCTGAAAGACCGGAAAAAATTCAAATCTAATTTTTGAGGGGTAAGATTTATGTATATATTTATAGTGTGAAAATAGTTCTTAAAGTAATAAACCTTTTGTCTTGTGCACCACCAAGGCAAACTGGGCAGCCAAGTGTGCTTCCAGAATGGGTGAGTGATTCAGTGCTTCTGTAGGATATTGGCTCTGTGCAAGTCCTGCCAGGAACCCACAGTGAACTTCAATCTACGAACGTTACCCCTTGCGATGTGCCCAGAAGGCAGGTGTGGTTATTACACAGATGAAGATCAGGATTTGAGTTAAGAGGACAGTGAGTGCTCTGCCTATTGCCGTGGCCTCAAAGGACTGAATTGGATGCTAAGGTGGGTTTGCCAAAAACGTAGGCTTCTGACAGGGTTTTTCTGGTTTCTTTAGGATAGGCACACGTATATTTTCCTTCAAAATATCGAAAATAAAAGTGCTGTAATCTCTTCATTAAATGCAGAATACTGATGTCATTTAGAAAAGGCTTTTGCAGGAGTATTTGTGTAACGTATCCCCCAGGACTTGCCAAAAAGAACCATGTAAAAAAAGGGAATCAGGGGAAATGCCTTTGTTTATTTTTTCCCGGTGCTTTCTTTGCTTTGGTCGTTCTCAGCAAGGAGAGAGGAATTGGCTTCCCTGATGTTTTTTTGAATTCTCCTACAAGTAAGGATCAGACCAGCGTGGTGACGCTTCAGTGTGTCCAGTTGCTGACTCAGCAGCTCGACAGCATCCATCTTTTCTTCAAAGTCCCGAAGCAATACCTCATTTCCAAGCAACCCACGCTTCTGCTGCAATTTCAGATTGTTTCTCCGCAGCCTGTCCCTCAGCTGTTTGGTTTTGGTCAGGATGTCTCTCTTCTGTGACAGGACGGTCTCAATGTCCATCAGCTCAGCCCTTCTGTCTCGATTTGCAGCTTCCATAAACTGTAGCTTTTCCCTGAAATGGCTGAGAACATGCACTGCGTTTGATACCTTCTTCTTGAGCTTCAGGATTTCTTCACTGAGGTCATCGATCTTTTCGCTGTGTTTCTGATTCTCTTTCTTCATGTGCTCAAAGTCCATAAAATGTTGACCCTCTGCCAGCTCTCCTTGAGCTTTCAGGATGGTTTCAAGGTTTTGGATTTCGTGCTTCAGTTTGATGTTTTCCACTCGGGCCTGGAGCAGTAGAAATAAAAAGAATGGCCTTTTTTACCCTTTTTTTTTGTTTTGTTTTTTTTGTTAATTCCTGCCTTGCTGGAGAAGAATTGCTTCCGTTTAAATAATAAAGCTTCAAGAGGAGAAAATGGGAGGTAGATGGTAGTGGAAAAGACTGCCCTTTTCGGGAAGCTTTGTGACAAGCAAAGATAGAGAGAGAAGAGAGGCTGCAGCCACAGCTCCACCGGGGCCCTGAGCCTCACCTCGCGTACTTGTTGCTCCTTCTCCTCTTCCCGGACCTGGATGCGCTCCACCGCCGTGGCCGCTCCCTCCCTGCCGCCCAGCCGCCTCCCGAGGCAGAAGAGGGCCACCGTCTTCTTGCGGGCCTGGAAAGCGGCCCACTCCGCTTGGGCCCGGCTCTGCCGCTCCTCGCCGCTCCGCCGCCGGGCCTGCTCCCGCTCNGCCCGCCGGCGGGCCGGCCCCCCGCCCGCTCCCGCGGCTCCCGCAGCTCCTGCAGCTGCCGCAGGCGCTCGCTGTACCTCTGCGCCGCGCCCCCCTGCGCCTCCTCCCGCGGCCGGTCGCCCCGTCGCAGCCGCAGCAGCTCGCCCAGCCGCAGCTGCAGGCGGGCGCTGGCCTGTCGCAGCCTTTCCCGCTCGAGCGCCAGCCCGCGGTGCTGCTCCAACAGCTCCGCCCGCTCCCGCCGCTCCTCTTCACTCTCCTCCGCCACGTCCC
>VXBJ01002453.1:12249-28645 GCA_013400055.1 Nycticryphes semicollaris
CCCGTTGCCCGGGCAACGGGACTCGCCTCCAGCGGCCGACCTCGCTTCGCCCCGCCCCTCTCCCTGTTGCGCCGGCTTGGCCGCGCCCCCTCAGCCCGGACCGCCATTCAGCGACGGGGTTGCTTGGGGTCTCGTCTCTGATTGGTCGCGAGAAAGGATAGACGGACCCCGCTCGGCCAGTCCTAGCCGCTCATTCGTTTTAATACCCCCCGCGCCCAGGCGCTTTGGTTCCATTGGCCGGGGGTCAGAGGGGAGGGCCGAGCTCTCCGCTCCCATTGCTCTCTCGCCGCCGGGCCCCGCCTGCCTGACGGGCGACCATTGGCGGAGCCGGGATGGGGGCATGCCGGCGCGTGCGCGCGGCCGGCCGGCGGGCGGGGGAAGATGGCGGAACTGGGGAAGAAGTACTGCGTGTACTGCCTGGCCGAGGTGAGCTCCCTCCGCTTCCGCTGCACGGAGTGCGCCGACATCGAGCTCTGCCCCGACTGCTTCTCGGCGGGCGCCGAGATCGGCCCGCACCGCCGATGGCACGGCTACCAGCTCGTCGACGGCGGCCGCTTCACCCTCTGGGGTGCCGAGGCCGAGGGCGGCTGGAGCAGCCGGGAGGAGCAGCTGCTGCTGGACGCCATCGAGCAGTTCGGCTTCGGCAACTGGGTAAGGGCCGCGGCGGGCGCTCCCCGGGCCGGGGGGACGCCGTCCCTGCTCGGGGCGGCGGGCGTGTGGGGCTGTGGGGTCCGCCAGCCTGGGCTGCGGCGTCCTGACAGGAGGCCCCGCTGTCACATCCTGCTCTGGGGATCCCCTGGGGCGGTGAGGGGACAGTGGCTTGGCTGGCTGACAGGTGCGGGTGGCTCCGTGCTGGGTCGGTGGGCTACCTACGGGAGAACTGGTAGCCAAAGAAGCGCTTCAGGCTTTCGGACCTGCTGCTGTCTTCAGTTCCAGCCCGTGCCTTTCCTTCAGCCTGTCCCGGCTGCAGATCTGATCCCGTCTTCTTCTTCTGAGTGTCTTTTCCTTCAGCGTGTCACGGCTGTGAAGCTGTTGCTTCTCTTCCGTGTGCTGGACAGTCAGGCTCGTTTTGGATTCACTGTTCCGTGATTATCTTTTGCTTCGTTATATGTAAAGACTTCAAAATCTTGAAGTTTACTGTCATTGTAGCTTTACTTCTAAACAAGCAGGAAAGGGTCAATGCTGTCTTCTCGTAAATACTGTCCTGGTTTTTTTTGTCGCTCTAAAAGTACCTCAGCAACGCAATATAAATGAGGAAAATCCCAACGACGTAGCGATCTCGGTGCTGGCTTGGGCCTGGGGCAGCTTCCTGGTGACGGTGAGCTGACTTGCGGAGAGAGCGATGGATGCTGGGGAATCACCCTGTGGGTCCAGCGTCTCCGCGGTGTTGCTGTAGCTGGAGGATCTGGTGCAGCTTGCCTTAGCCATGATGCTCTTGGTCCTCCTTTCATGGCTTGTGTGCCCCCGTGCACTTGTAGATACTTCTCCGGACCTAAAAATGCAGATCTGAAGGAAATGTGGGTAACTTCGGTATTTGCTAGAAAAGCTGAGGCGCTGTGAGTTGGCTTTTGAGGAGCAGGGAAGAAGAAATCCTGCCCATACCCGAGTGCGTGTTATGCTGGAGATGCGGTGGGAATCGGTTTATCATTCCTCCTTATTTCCCGTTTAGGAGGACATGGCTGCTCACGTGGGAGCGTCCCGAACGCCTCAGGAGGTGATGGAACACTATGTGAGCATGTATATCCACGGCAACCTGGGGAAAGCCTGCATCCCTGACACTATTCCCAACAGAGTAACGGATCACACGTGTCCCAGCGGAGGCCCCCTTTCTCCCAGCCTGACCACGCCGCTCCCACCGCTGGACATTTCGGTGGCCGAGCAGCAGCAGCTGGGGTACATGCCGCTTCGGGACGACTACGAGATCGAATACGATCAAGACGCGGAGACTCTGATCAGTGGCCTTTCGGTGAACTATGACGACGATGACGTGGAAATAGAGTTAAAACGAGCTCACGTGGACATGTACGTGAGGAAACTCAAGGAGAGGCAACGGCGGAAGAACATCGCCCGAGACTATAACTTGGTACCGGCCTTTCTGGGGAAGGATAAAAAGGACAAGGAGAAAGCTCCCAAGCGAAAGATCACAAAAGAGGAGAAGGAGCTGAGGCTGAAACTGAGGCCTTTGTACCAGTTCATGTCTTGCAAGGAGTTTGAAGACTTCTTTGAGAACATGCACAAGGAGAGGATACTCCGAGCAAAGATTCGGGAGCTGCAGCGGTATCGTCGGAACGGGATCACCAAAATGGAAGAGTCGGCAGAATACGAGGCAGCCAGGCACAAACGGGAAAAGAGGAAGGAGAACAAAAACATAGCCAGTTCCAAGAGGGGGAAGGAAGACGGTAAAGAGGGTGAATTTGCTGCCATTGAAAACCTGCCCGGCTTTGAACTCTTGTCGGACAGGGAAAAGGTGCTCTGCAGCTCTCTGAATTTGAGCCCTGCACGTTACGTGACTGTAAAAACTATAATCATTAAAGACCACCTCCAAAAGAGACAAGGAATTCCTTCAAAGAGTCGCCTTCCCAGTTACTTAGATAAGGTACTGAAGAAAAGGATTTTAAACTTTCTCACAGAAAGTGGTTGGATATCCAGGGATGCCTCCTGAAACTCAGCTGATCTGAAATAACGCAGCAGAGGCCCGTTACAGCCTCAAGGACTCCGTTATTTTTTCCTTCCCTCCCCAAAGATCATGTCACCTACAAACAAACAGAAAGCAAATATATAAACACACCCCCCCACCCCCCGCCCCCAGGATTCGTGATCCATGGTTCAAATAAGACTTTAGCTTTGGATCACGGGAAATACTTCATTGTGAAACTTCTGCATTGGATTTCATTGCTTTTGGTACATTATTAGAAGAGATTTCTTTCATGTGAACTTCCTCAAGTCCAGTGGGCTCAGATGGGCTCAGAGGACTTTACTCCTTACTGCTGGACAAATGAGTATCCATGGAATCTTTGCTTGGTTTTTTTTGAAGGGGAGGGGGGTGGTTTCCAGCAAATGAAACTTTCTTCTCCCCCTTTTTTTTTTTTTTAATTTTTGTTTTTTCCATAATGCTGGCAGCAAAGTGAAGTTTACAAAAGTCCCGAGCTCAGGAGCACGTTTGAGCGGGGATTTTTTGTGACCGTTGCTAAGGTTTCAGAACATTCTCCTTGGGAACTACAGCCCCAGGGACGGTGGGGTGAGAGTTTTCTGGGGAGAACACAGCAGGGGTGAGCCACGGCAGGGAGGGGAAGGAAGGAAATGTGGTAGGTGAGATGCCTTCAGGTACTTGGGCTGTGGAAAGGGTTCTTGAGGAGCTACCTTCGCACCCAGCTGGTCCGGACATAGCTTTGACGTGAGCTTTTGCAGCTGGGCTGTGCTGTGCTGTTCCGGAGAAGGGGTCAGCACTCCTGTGAAGTGGCTGATTTGAGCCAGAAATGGGGTTTAGGAAAATAGGAGGTGAGTTTTCTTGCAGGGATTGGGAGCCCCCAGGAAGCAAAATCACCATTTCTTCTTGTGAGGGGAGCCTGCTCCTCCTTCTCTGGTATCTGTAAGGTCTGAGCTTGTATGGGCTGAGGAGGTGTAGCTGCCACCTTCTGGATTTGATTGGGAGGGACAGGGAAAGGGGAAATGGAATGAGATTCTCAGAGAGTGATGACTGAGATTGGTTTTTATAAACAAAACTGAGAGGTGGTACAGATTAGGTCAAAATGCACAGCTGTTGTGGTCCTATAAGTAACGGAGCTGTAAATCAAGCCATTACAGGGTTCTAATTGCACATAACTTGAAACATAGCGAACTAAACACGTGGAAGTTGAAATTAGTGACGTGGCAGGAGACCTGCAGATGCAGCCCACTGCAGTGAGGACAGCTCACCTCCAGAGGTAACCCCTCACCGCTCCTAACGACTACGGTCTCAGCTGGGTGCGTGCAACGGGCACCGGCCGGGGCTGTAACACGGCACCCAACAAACCCCAGCTCCACAGCACTGTCTTGATAAGATTGGACCCATCAAGGGAAAGATGTTGAAGGAGGACTAGGAAAAGGATTTTTATACTCACTTCATCCTTAAATTCCCGTGCTGGTGTTTAATCAAATGAGTGAAAAATGGGTGGTTGCTACGTGGGAGACGGCGCAGTGTTAACTTGTGCCCAAACCTCTCTTCTGGTCGTGTCCAGAGCAGGAAGCTGTGAGCGGAGGCCAGTTCTGGAGTGCAGGTGTGCCAAAACGTGGAACTTGACTGGCTTCCAAACAAGTGCAAGCACTGGAAAAGACATCTGGGTTTGATGCTTTGGGCTG
Source organism: Nycticryphes semicollaris (assembly GCA_013400055.1). Lineage (NCBI taxonomy): Eukaryota > Metazoa > Chordata > Aves > Charadriiformes > Rostratulidae > Nycticryphes > Nycticryphes semicollaris. The sequence continues at coordinate 16,588 of VXBJ01002453.1, forward strand.
TAGTCACTGAGGATACCACAAAATCTTAGAACAGTATTAATTCTGCCACTCGGCGGAGGTATAGTGATCAGAACTGGGGTTTAGTTAACGTACCCAGCATTACTGAAGTAGTGTTACCAGTGAGTTTGGAATAAAAAGGGTACAATTACAAAGCCAGCATTTTTAAGGAAGGAAAAAACCAAAACTCTAGTGCCTTTTTCTTTTGAGCTTGTGATGTTCTGTCCCTTCAAAAAAAGGTAAGGGCTAAGTCCTCTGGGATGTACTACTTTGTTTGGCTTCCCTGTAGGTGGCTTCTTGTGGAGTACTTGAGACAAAACTGTCTCTCCTTGGCAGCAGTGGAACCGACTGCAGCGTGCTGAGTAGCTTTAAGATCCACTTCCACCCTTAGACACGTGTACAAACAGCACACAAGTTCATGAGGTAGAAATCCTTGGTTCTGTTCTCTGTCCTACTCCCCGTGGAAAGGAAGCTCAGTCTTTCTTTCTAGGAATCTAGTTATGCAATTTGGTTCTTCCTGTAACTTGTTATCTGCCTGCCATAGCATCATTCTTCTGATAGCGTTCTGGAGCCTCAACTCTGCATGGAGCTGGGAGTTTAAAACAAACAAAAAAAGAGGTTTGGCATTTTTTTTAATTATAATTTTTCTCAAATCTGTGACTTTTATATTTCTACACTGTTTTGGCACATCTAAGTCTAACTGAAGCAATAGTCTAAAGCCCATCTGAACAATAACTTAAAATAAATCTAGGCACCAATGAGTAACTGAAATGTTGAAGTGAATTCTGCATTTACATTTTGTAGTTTCTTAATTCCTCAGCCCCTCCAAAATGTTTCTTTGGTGCTAGACGTAACTTATTGAACATCAAAATGAATGTAAAATAAAGTATTTTTAATGTATGAGATATGGATATCAATATTTATTTTATACTTGCAAGCAAATTCAAGGTGGTAAATGTTTGCTTTAGCAAATACTAGTCCCTTGGAAAGGGCTTCCCTAGAAGCAATGTCTCATTGTCAGCTATGCTTTTAATTTTAAAGGTGACTTGCACTGGAGGATGCTGCTGTTCCATATTTTCACATGGAACTGATTTAGTCTAAGCATTCCTTTGTTATGAGCTGCTGGTTGTTAGGGTTTTGTTTGTTTGTTTGTTTGTTTTTAAATTGAGATGCAGTTATGTTAATCCAGCAATTTACTAGAGCCACGCTGCTTCTCTTCCATGGTGAAGGGGCTGATTTAAAAAAAAAAACACGGCAAAGAGCTCTTCAACTTGTATCTTCTGTTGATCTGGAAGTGCTTCCTGTACTGTACGAATAACCTCGCCTTCGTGTTGCTAATGAAAAGGTATTTTATATGCTTAATGCTCTTGACTTTTCTAATTGAAGATATTACTAACGATAGTATCTGTCCTAACAGCATTGATGTAGGCCTATGAAAAAGTATCACTCCATAAGCTGTTCAAAACACTGATCTTCTGGTACTGATAGAGGCAGCAGGAAGTCTGTTTTAATGCTGTATGTTTACTTCAACCAGTCCAGTCCCAGTGATGTTTTACAGTAGTACTGGGTAACAAGGGAGCATTAAATCTCCACTCTGCGTGTGCTACCCCATGCAGAAGGGCTCGTTCCAGCAAGCATTAAGAACAGCGTTAGGAGGTTGGCAGGAGCCTTCGACCATGAACTGCCTTTGTAAGTCCCAGGGAATAAGCACTCTGCCATCATTCTCTCGTGCGGCGGCTGCATCGAGGTTCTTTGCAACTGTAACACATTTCATTAACTTCCTGGTTTAATATCTCTCATTGCAAAATGTTTTTGCATGTGCCCCAGTTGCTCTGAAGTGATGACACATTCAATACTGTGAAGGAAGGTACCTGGTGAGCACCTTCAGCTCATCAGCTGCTTCCTTAAAGGGAATGTTGCACTCATTTGAGTAGTGTCCTGGTGTAGCTCTGCCAGACACACAAATGCCTGTGCTGAAATCATGTAAAACCTAACTGACGTTGTGCACACTCAGCATTTTTCCAGGTTTTTGCATTGTATATTGGTAAATAAACTTGTATTAAAGTTTCTTTCCACTATTGATTTAATGGTAATGTAGTTGGTGTAATGAGGAAGGCGGCTCGTGTCTTTGCAGTAACAAACGGAGATGCTTTTTAGCTAAATGATGATGGGTGGAAAAGTGGCCTTTGTGCTAAACCAAAGGTACCGGTGGTCGCTTTGTTGGCTGCTCTTGTGCTTAAATGTCAGAACCACCTCTCTCTGGTCTCTGATTTCTTCAGTGCTTCTTGCTGTCGAATGGCAGAGCACACAGGGAGGTTGAGCTCTCGGTAAAGACTGAAGCAGCAGGCAGAGGAACGAGAGAGGGATCTCAATGAGATAGTTATCAGCTTTAAAGATACCAGTTTGAGTCTTGTGATGAACATGTTACAGTAACTTGTGTTTAGGAATACCTGGAATGAAGTAATGTAGTCCAAAAATAGACAGTTTGTGTGAGGTGCTGGGAATCTTCATCTGCTGGGGAAGAAGCTGTCCCTTCGTTTTAATTGTCCTACTGGAAAAACGTACATACTAAGGAAGTTATTACTACTTAATTTAGTTTAGATCAGAGGGGTTGGGAGGGGACAGAACCCCACATCACAGTTCTGAAAAGGAATATAACTCATCTCCAGTCCCTTTATGGCACAGCAGCTGAGTGCAGGTTCCAAACAAAGTGTAGCTACAGCGAGCTCTAGCCCACAGGGAAGGAAGTTACTTTCAAATTCAACTTAGGTATATGGAATCCCCTCTCCTTCCCCACCTCTGTAGTGTTACATTCAATCTTTGTGTTTTGATTCCTGTACTTAATTAAAGAAACCCCCACTGTAGTTGTCTTCTCACTCACCCCCCCCCAAATTATCCTCCCTTCCCACTCAGTCAAAGCATTGGTTTTCTTTCTTAGAGAAAGAATGAACGAATCCTTAAGCATAACTAATCCCCAAACAGTAGTATGCACTCAGGTTGTTCCTCGTTAACTGACCGATGCTCATCAAGCAAACCAGCGCTGGGAAAACAAAAAAAGGCCTAAAGAACAAGTAATTGCTTGTCACCATGATCAGGCCTAGTGTTCAGTAAGCTGTTGGCAACTCTGCATCTGAACCAAATAAAATAAAAATCAATACTTCACCTTAAGGTAAGAAGCTCCTTAATCCAAGACAAGCAGAAACAAGGGTGAAAAATGTGGAAGTATTTACTGTTTAACGGGCGCTAATAACACACCTAAGTTTGAAGTTTGTGTCCTGTGTGTTAAGTGTGTGGGCTCTGAGGGTACAAGAGGACAGAGGCTTTGCCAGTTGTGTAATTTGTCAAGTTCCACCCACTCCTATCCAGGGGACCAGATAAATGTAGGACAAGCATTCGGTTAATCACATGTTGTATTCTAGCCTGATCGTGCAGCACTGGGAGCAGAAGCTGGAGTTAAAACATGGCAAGAGCTCTGTGTGGGAAAAGTTCTTTTGCAACTTAAGATCCAAGCTGAGTAAATTCAAGAAATGAATATGAAACTAAGTTCATGTTTTTGAGCCACTTACATGCAATTCTTTATGTAATTCTAAAAGACAGCGTGTACCAAACTCTCAGCTACTCACTTCTTTGGGCCTTCTGGCTTTCAGCAGGGCTGTAACTACAGTTTGCATAACAAACTGATTGTAAAGCTTGGAAGTTACAAGACTATCAAAATTGTTTAAAACAATTTATACAATATTAAATTAAAAAATCCAGAGATAGGATAAATTCTATTGGTTCCACAATGCCATACAAGTATTAGATGGTTTTCTCGAGTCAACATTACTCCAGAACAAAGAAGGGTTGAACAATTACAGAAGTTGTCTGCTCTCCTTTGCCTTTTATTTACAGGTCAGAATTCACATAGGTTTCAATTTCACTTGTTGAGAGAGATGACTTCTGAAGAGACATAAAAGGGCATTTATCACATCAGTGTGTAAAAGCTGACAGACACTTGCAGAAAGCAGGTTATCTGTACTACTTCTACTTCTGCAATGGGAGATTCTGCTAAAGAAAACAAAGTGTTTGAACCATTATTCGGATTCTCAATCTACTCATAGTGATAAACGTGAGATGGGAAAGTTCTTGTGAGCATTTAGTTCCTTTCAATGTAGTGCACCTTTGGTAGCAGTAACTGTAATAAATGTTATCTAATCTAAAGCATTAGAGGGCTTAATGGCTCTTGTATTTCACACTTAAGAGCTTACTGAACAGTGATGTTGAAGGCCACCAAGCAGAAGAATTTCATCGGTTGCTTCCATTTTCATTAGGGGACCTCAACCAATTCAGTTAAACCTCCCAGGGGGCAGGGGAATGAGGAAAGCATGGTGTAACAGAAAAACCATCCAGCTGTTTAATAGTTGTATGGCATTTTAAATTCTCAGATTAAGCAATTAAGCGTCTTTCACAACACCCACCAAGGCAGGCCGCAGCGTGCGCCCATGCAGCTTATAGCCAATCTTGGATACTAATGCAATAGTGCCGGGTTCCTTCCCTTCCATGGGAGCATGGAACAAGGCTTCGTGTTCATAGGGATCGAACTTGGCTCCGACAGGATTCAGTCTGAGCAGGCCATGTTTTTTAAACACTTTCTGAATCTGTATTTCTGTCATAACAAGACCTTCATATAAGCTCTTCAGGTGAGGATTTTCATCCTTTATTTCTTCTTTTGGAACACTTTCTGTTGCTTTCTCCAGAATGTCTGCAACTTCTAGTAAGTCCTTACAAAAGCTCTGAATCCCTGAAAAGAAATAAGAAAAGGGACTGGGATTAGTCACCGAGGGAAACAAGCATTAAAAAACCCCAACCAAACACAGCCCCAAAACCTCTGCAACAATCTGTGTTCTTAGGTCTTTAACAAGATACGTGAGACTGTAAATGTTTGGGGTAAAGTGTCCTTCCCAATTATACTTGATGATACAGAACTATTAAATGACCTAATGACCTGACATTAACAGTTAACATTCTAACTGAAGTTACCAAAACCTTCAGACGGCTTGATCTAGTTTCTTCATGTCCCTCTCATCCTGGGGTTCGGCTAAAGTTCAAAGCATTATGCTGCCCTACTCCTACCCTTTAATTCGATGTGCTAAAAACATGTACAGAAAAACAAACGTAGCCAGGCCGAAGAGGAGGCCAAGAGATAAACACAGATTCTTCCTTGAATGAAAAGAGCTCACACCTCTCCCCCACTACAAACCACTTTTACAGAGTCAGAAAGCTGTGCCTTGTGAAGGCCAAGCAACAGCTAAGCTAAGGACAGCCTGTGTCCTGAAGCTGTTCTCTGGCTCACACTGAAAGAATCTGGACTGATCTCACTTAAGGGAAACTGTCTAGAAATTAAAAAAAAAAAAAAAATCAAACCAATTCAGTACAATAACACATTTCTACATAAAAGTAAGGAAATTATGAGCTGCACTGCATTTTGGTAGTCTTATTATTTATTTTTTTTAAAGCCACAGACAGCCTTTTTAATTCTAGCTCACATTTTAGATGGTTTTTTTTTTGGTTTTTTTTTTACCTTGCCAAGAATGGGTATGAGCACTACCAGAGGATAAATCTTCAGTTTAAACAAAAAATCCTACCGAAGCACCTTGCAAGATCTATAGGGATAAGCTAGTTCTGAGGGAAGTGTGACTTTAACAACTGCACAACTCCATGGAGTTCTTTATAGAACAGCAACTAACAGTGTCTGATAGTTCCAAAAATACGAACAAATGAATCAAGGTTTTAAATTAAACCTAGAACTGTGGTTAGGGCTGGAGCATCTCAAACATAGATTAACCTGCTGTCTAGTGATCTGGATCAAACCAAATAATCAAACTCTTCAGGAGGTGATTTGTTTTGATTTTGGGGTCTTTTTGCGTGTTTTCTCGGCAGGTACCTGTGACTGCATCTCTGTGAATTTATGAGTTCCTCTTCCTTCAATGGCAAAAGCAGCCACATACAAATAATAAAATTTACAAACATGCAGATTACCTGTAATTTAGTTATTTAGTTGTCACAGGAAGTTTTACTGAAATGTTTATTTCTGTTGTAGCATCTCTGATCTCAGACATGACTCCAAAGCCCTTCTGCACTAAGTAGCGTTAGTGAAACAGCGCTTATTGAACATCAACTTCAGGATGATTTAGACATCAATGAAAACAGTACAAAAACACTACCTAAGTGAGAAATGCTTTTTCTTACAGTACACATTAACCAAAGACCCTGTCTTCAGAAATTAAAACTTCAGAAGAACCAAAGACAAAATGAACACTAAGAACAACAACAACAAAAAGCCAAAACACCCCAAAACCCAAACCAGAATGAAAGCTACTATTCCATGTTCTTGGTTCAGATTTTTGCAGTCAGTTCAGCAAACCTTACTGAAAAATCTGCTAGTGCAGTACATGTTGTAGGAAATCAGACACCAAATTAAAAAAAAATAAAATCAAGAAGTTTACTTTAGTAGTTTGAGTCTTGCCCTTGGCTAGTGAGATGATTACAATCCTGATACAAAGTGAGGAATTGTTCAAACTTCTCTGCCTCAAATATATTTTCTAACCAACTAGTGAGAATCGCTGGGAAGTGTAACTTGTCAAAACTGTGGGCCAGTCAGATCCATTTTCCAGGCTTTGCATTTCCTGGGTCTTATGAGTACTCACAAAAGGAGCCCCCAACTGACCGTATAACTTGGCCTCTTCTACCAGTTTCTGGCTTCTTTGCCTCACGTTTTCTGCATCTGCCAAGGCACGCCTGTACTTGTCCTAAAGAAGAAAAATCAGTAACAGAACAGCTTTCACTCCTGGTGATTGGATGGTTGACACTAATTCAAAACAGCATATTCAGTATAAAACAGCATTTTAAACAGTTACACAGCCGAAACCCACCACCTAATGAGTAATCTGAAAACAATGTTGACAATTCTCACAGCATCCTTCTTATGAAAACAGATGTTTCCTTCACTTTAGGGCAGACAGAAGTTGGAGAAAGGAACTAAAAAGGATTTCCAGACTATCAGTATTTGTCAATAGATCATCTGGAAGAAATTTTTAACTCTATGGGTATATCAAGTTTTATCAAAGATGTTAATTTTTTCTGATGTGAGTTCACAGAAAGCCTTCATCATTTGTAAGGTATTCTGACACTAGGGCAGACGAGATTCAATGCAGCCATGACTTTCAAACCACCTCCTCCCTCTCCACACATACCCCAGAGCGTCCTCCTTCAAACTTTACACACTGTGAAGTCTAGGTCCTCTGTCGTTCAGGTTAAGTTTTGGTCTGTTCCTAGCAATGTGGCTATCTAGAAGCACTACTAAGAATGAAACCCAATAAATTTAAGCACTTCAGGGATATTCAGAGTGGAAGCCCAGCATGGCATTGTGGATTAGGTGGTGAAGCACTCAACCTGACCATCATATCCTAGTGAAGAATCTCAAAACAGAATAGAAATTGTCAACGAGATGACAGAAGAGCCATGTTTGGTAGCCAATTGCAGATGCTGTCAACAGAGATGCTAAATGACATCTCAGCTTTGTCCCTTCAGTGCTTTGGGAAAGGCAACAGAAAGGAAACTCAATTCACTTATGATCCATAGGTGCTGCTTCTACAGAAGGTTCTAGGCTACCTCTCAAAGTCGCAAATGCTCTAGAAAGACATTTTATATAAAGCATTAATTCAGAAAAGCAACACTTTTGTTTAATCCACACCTCACACCTCTCAGGGCATCTTTCACCCTCTGCTGGTCACACACAGGAGAGAACACAAGATACGTTGTGCCAGACAGAGGGAACGAGACGCTTCAACCTTGTGTTTGAAGGGCTCTCCAACAGAGCAGGTTTGAAGCTTTCACTTCTTAAATACATAATAAGTACCATATTATATAAAAGTTAAGCAGCATTAACCTTGACCTTTGAAAACTCAGCAGCTGTTTTCACAAAGTCACTCTTAGCACACACAAATACACACATCAAAGACACACTCAAGCCCTTCCATGGTCTTTCAAAAATTATTTCTCCAAGGAACAAAACCTAAGAGAATTGAAATCAGTGAAACTCAGTGACAATTTTTCAGTCTGAGGAAGGTCCAGTTCCACCCAGAAACCGGAAATAAACTATCCAAAATCTTAACTTTAGTACATCTACTCCTAAGTTTAAAGAAATTATTGAATTGGAGGTTTTTATTGAACAACTAAACAGCAGTCACAGAACTGTATCCAGAATGTGCCCTGAGAACCCATAATTAAAACTCTTGGGTACGCGGCTTGTAAGGTATGCAACCTGATGACCAAAAGACACTTACAGTAACTTCTTTCAGTTGTTCTTCCAGTTTGGCCTTTTCATCAGTTAACAGTTTTTCAGCAGAGCTGGGTTCAACCTTCTGCTCATTCTGGCTCTGACTCTGGTCCTCTTCCACATTCTGGCCAGTATTTTGCTGTTGTGTTGCTACACAAAGCAGCCGTGGAGAAGTCCTAAGGCAAAACCATGTGAACAATATTAATAGGTTACTTTGTAAAATATTAGCATTTTCTGGACATACTGGACACTTTGACATGGGAGCATCTACTAAATTCTCACGTTAAAGCACAAATTAGGATAACAATTCTATGTCTGTAAAAACCGTTTGCAGAGTCTTTCACCTTTAACTGAAGATTACCTGTTTAAATTGTTGCAAAAAAACCCCCCAACTTTGCTGCAAGATAACAACCGCTGGGCAGCAGCTTGTAAGTGTCCATTATATTCAGTTTTTAAAGTCCCAGCACTTTAAAAGCCAATATGAACTCATTTTCAGCACAGTGCTCTATCAGGAAGCATATCTAGTATATGTGATGCAATCACCTGCAACAGTGTCCCAGAAGACACAGCAACAAGAACAGTGGAAAGCAATGCAAAAGTGTCTTCCGTGTCACTGCAGTATCTCATTGAGATATCAGAAATATCACATCCCGAAAGTGCCAGTCTCCATGAAGATGACTATTTAAACCTTCCTAACGTCTAGCTGAGCTACCTGAGCAAACTACTTCATGGACAAGGCAGGTGGGTAAGTGCCACAATGACAGAAAGCCTCAGATCCCTGTATGCCATACCCAGACCTCCGGCCGGGAGGCCTTCAGACTGAAGACCGGGCCAGAAGGACCCCGCAACCCCTGGCCGGGCCACTCTCCCGGGGAAGGGAAGCCAGCAATGGGCGGCGAGGGGAGCGCGGGGCTGGCAGCACCAGCCCGTCCCAGCCATAGGAAGGGGGACCCCAGCACGGAGCCGGAGGGCCGAAGCTTGGTGAGGTGAAGCACCACCGCGCGGCGCGGCTGGGCCTCACTCTCCTCCTGGCCTGGCCCGGCCCGGCCCGGCCCAGCAATTACGAGACAGCGAGTACGGCCCCGGCCCCGGCTCAGGCCCCCCGCGCCCGATGCAGGCAAGGCGGCGCGGCACGATCCTCACCTCAGGGAGAAGCTCAGCAGCGGGTACCGCGGTCGCAGCGCGGCCCGCACGCACTGGGCCACAGCCGCCATAGCACCTTCCTATCCACCGACCGCCTCAGCCCGCCTCTCCGGGCCTCCTCCAGACCGCCGCCAATCGGCGAGCGGGCAACCTAAGAGTGACGCAGCCAAGAACCAATCTGCAATGCGAATGCACGCCTCAGGCCACACAGGCCAGGTGGAGGGGTGGAACCTGCAGCTCTTCCGGGGCGCTGCGTAAAGCTCCTGTGAGGAGCTCTCTCTTCACCCCGCCTCGTGGCGGAAGGTGACGTAAGAGCGGGTGTGGTCGCGAGAGCTACGACGGGGCGGGGTTCGGGCTTCGCGGCTCGCGCTGTCAGACGCCATTTTGTCTTGTGAGGGAGAGAAGTTGGAAGGGTTATGGGTACCTTCAGCGTGGGCCCTGGCGCGCTTTTGTCGCCCTTTCGCGGGGTGGTAAAGCACAATGTGGGGAAGGAGAAAGTGCAGGAGTGGGCAGGGCACTGGCTAAGATCAGGCATTAGTATTTCCCTGTGAAAACTGGATGAGTTGAAGCCAGAGGCGGTTTGGTGGGTTCAGGTGGTCCAGTCTAAGGATCCACATCTTTGCCGTGGAAGTTGGGACTGGAAGAAATTTGAAATTGAAGATTCAAGCTCATGTCTTTAACTGCTGAAACTGTTACCAGTAATACCGTGTAGCATCTGTCAATACTTTGCAAACCTGCACATAAAGAGTTTTTCATGATGTGAGTCTATACACGCTGTAACTGCTGTAAACACTCTTGCTGGATAATCATCATCTGAAATCTTGGGTCTTCCATTTAAAGGGATAATGTTGCTAATCTGCTGCTTCCAAATGTGGCCACTTGTTTGTGCAACCTGTCCATGCAAGCATCCCGTGTTAACTGGGGACTACAGAAACCGTGCTCACCAATACTTGGATGGCTTCTTAACTTTGGCGGTGTTGTCAATTAGTTTGTCATTATCCTGTTCAAAGGGAAAAGCAAATCAAGGTACCGTACCGTACACTACCCAAGGTGAGTGCTAGGTTATTCACAGATGCCTGAACACCAGCTGTTAACCTGATTTTTACATGCGTTTGTGTACTTTCCAAATAAAATCTAAAGAAAATGCAGATTCCATAATACAAATTTAGTCAATGTTATATTCATGTGTGTAATTAAAGCATTACTGAAAAAGAAGCTGCAGGAGACATTTCTGGCTTGCCTAATGAGAATCCTGCAGAAGTTAGGACCTTGCTAAGTTCAATCAAACTTTGGCAGAGTACAGAGAGTAAGATTGCAGCATGGCCTTTATTTGGCCAGTTTGCCTGTCTATGATGTGTTGCTTCACAGCCTCTGCAGAAAGCAGGATAAATATTACAATGAGGCCAGTGGTCTCACCCTGCCAAAGATCTGCCAAAGAGTCTCACTGTCTCTTAAAATTCCACGGATGTGGATTTCTCCTCCTGTGAGGAGATTTGGAAGAGCTAAAATCATACCAATAAACACTCTTGGGCGACAAAAGTCAACAGCAAGATAAAAACCAAATGGTTTTGCAGTCTGGGTTTTTTTCTATTTTGGTTATTGCTGTTTTGTGAGGTGACACAGGCACAAGGTTGCCTGTACAGAACACAGCAAAGAAGAAGCGTGTGTGCTCTCCATACATGGAGTGGCTGTAGTGCTGTCAGCATCTGCTTTCTGTAAGGTAGATAACCCACAGATTCCAAGTTTTATACTCCTAAATACTGAAAGAAGTAGTTGAGGAAATCTGTTAAAGATGCTGTTAATGCTGAGGAAGGATCCGAGGGAACAAGGGCAAAAATAGGAATAGCCATAAAAGACCCATTTACCCCAAATAGGCCTTTTCATAGGCCTTTTGCAAGCAAATTTTCAAGATGCTCCCCAGTGAAAATGAATTCTGTTGTGGTTTTCTGAATATGAAGAGTTGTCAAGAAAAACTCACAGCTAGCCCAGATACTGATGGGTCAAGACTAAATGGCATGGCATATGCAGCACAAAAGAGCATCCAAGTTTACATGGAGCTTGTCTGCATCATGACCGATTTTGGCTGTAAGTCACATTTGATTTTNGGCCGGGCCACTCTCCCGGGGAAGGGAAGCCAGCAATGGGCGGCGAGGGGAGCGCGGGGCTGGCAGCACCAGCCCGTCCCAGCCATAGGAAGGGGGTCCCCAGCACGGAGCCGGAGGGCCGAAGCTTGGTGAGGTGAAGCACCACCGCGCGGCGCGGCTGGGCCTCACTCTCCTCCTGGCCTGGCCCGGCCCGGCCCGGCCCAGCAATTACGAGACAGCGAGTACGGCCCCGGCCCCGGCTCAGGCCCCCCGCGCCCGATGCAGGCAAGGCGGCGCGGCACGATCCTCACCTCAGGGAGAAGCTCAGCAGCGGGTACCGCGGTCGCAGCGCGGCCCGCACGCACTGGGCCACAGCCGCCATAGCACCTTCCTATCCACCGACCGCCTCAGCCCGCCTCTCCGGGCCTCCTCCAGACCGCCGCCAATCGGCGAGCGGGCAACCTAAGAGTGACGCAGCCAAGAACCAATCTGCAATGCGAATGCACGCCTCAGGCCA
>VXBJ01002453.1:29739-46878 GCA_013400055.1 Nycticryphes semicollaris
CTCCTAAATACTGAAAGAAGTAGTTGAGGAAATCTGTTAAAGATGCTGTTAATGCTGAGGAAGGATCCGAGGGAACAAGGGCAAAAATAGGAATAGCCATAAAAGACCCATTTACCCCAAATAGGCCTTTTCATAGGCCTTTTGCAAGCAAATTTTCAAGATGCTCCCCAGTGAAAATGAATTCTGTTGTGGTTTTCTGAATATGAAGAGTTGTCAAGAAAAACTCACAGCTAGCCCAGATACTGATGGGTCAAGACTAAATGGCATGGCATATGCAGCACAAAAGAGCATCCAAGTTTACATGGAGCTTGTCTGCATCATGACCGATTTTGGCTGTAAGTCACATTTGATTTTAAAAAAAAGAAAAAAAAAGGTTTTCATGCCTTGTTTTGACTTAGGGACTTAGACCTTTACAGTCTGTTCTGCTTTAATTGTAGTGCCACCTAGTGGGATGGGCTTATTTAAACTCAACTAGCGAGTATTCAGTATCTGTTGCTTGACCCGGTTGGCAATCACAGATGTTCAGTAACAAGTGTAGTTTTGTTCTTGAGCAGTCCTCTCCCTATCACGCAGTCTTTTGCACTTCACATAAATGCTGGGTTTGAATATGATTTGATGAAAAGTAATGCTTATCTTGAATTCTAAAACATTAACCAGCTGCTGCTTTTCAACTTGATGTGATTGAAAGTGACTTTAACCTCTAATTTCTGTGGACTCGTAATAGAATCAGGTATTGTGGATATAATTCCTGGTTCCTCTAGTGATTCACTTTGTGGTCTTGTGCAGTTATTTAACCTCATTTCCACATTTCTACAACAAATTACGGGTAGTAATCTCTCAGTACCTTACAAGAAAGTTGTTTAGAGAGCACAAGGGTATTTCTGTGATATTTTGGAAATTCAAAATGTCAACTGAATGATAAGTCTCTTTTTTAATATTAACATTGCACTTGTAGTAAAGAGACTTGTAATCCTTCGAGATGAAAAATGCCATAAATGCAAGATCTGTGCTTGAAAAGTTAAAATGAAAAATCAAGGCGTTGCTGTTTCTCTAAAAAAGAAAAAAAAAAGCTAGTTCTGTCCCCTAATGTTCAGATAGTCTATTGGTATTCAACCGGCAAACAGAATGTCATTACACTTGTGTTTAAACATGAACTGTATTATAAATGTTTTGAGGGTGAAAGCAAAAGGGTATCATACCTTCCCAATCAGCTGTTATATGTCATCCTGATCAGAACCAAGTATTGAGCTGTGGTGGGAGCAAGTAGAAAAAAATTGCTAAAAAAATATCTTTTTAAATACTCTAGCAGTGACGTTTCAGGCCAATTACCAGGAAATACCTAAATCAGATTAAAAAATGTTAATTAGTTATAAGTCTGTTACTGATCTATATGTCAGTGAAGACAAGCTTGTTATTCATACCTGTGCCCTTTAGAAAAGGTTGCGGATAATACCACTTGGCTGTAGTATCCTGTAGTGCATTGTGGGAAGTGTAAGATTAAGGGACCGATCCTAGTGTATAAAATAACAACAAAAAAAATTCCTCTATAAGGATTATTGAGAGTGAGGATCAGCTACACCCTGGGTCCATTTTGAACAACAAAGATTAAATTACTGCTTGAATCAAAAAAAAATTTAAATCCTGAAATGCATGTTGGGATGTGTGTGGGAGATAACTTTACTTGCTTTGATTTAGAGCAGTACTAAGATAGTTAATCTGTATGTTCACAATTTATAATTTTTAGTGCAAACATTTTAAGAACTCTCTCCCAACAGAGACTGTGTAATACCTATTTTCCGCCTATTTTCTCCTTAGGCTGAAAATGTGGAATGATACATCTTGCTCTGATTATAGAGAGTACTCTTTGAGTTCCCACAGCTTTTTGCTAACTGGTTTGAAAGGTACATTTTGTAACTATCTTGTTGCCTGGAGAATGTTGTCGCTGTGTTGGAAATGTAATAGCTATAGCCACAGGGCTCTGAAGAGAGCTAATTAGAGCAATTTAGAATAACAAAAGTTCTGTTCCTGGGAGGACACTGAAAGCTCCTTCCCCAAAGCAGCATGCCACAATTTCAGAGACAATTTATTGTAATATTTCTGCATAAGGCCTCTGGTATCCCAAGGATTTACAAATCTGGCTGTCTATTATGGTTTGTTCTCTTAGCCCTCATGTTATCAGGGGCTTTCAAGTTTGTCTTGTAACGTACCTAGAGATGTAAAAATGGAAAAACTCTGTCAATCAAAGCATTGTCTGTCTTATTTTAGTCTGGTTTCCAGTCAGAACCAAACTGTTCAAATGCACAGAAACAATCTTCTGTCATGCTGATGTGGCTTTCCACCTTGAGGCGAATGTATTGAGCTTTGAGACAGGAGGTTTCACATCAATTGTGATTCTCTTAGTGTGGTGGCATGGATTTTCTTAATATTTTTCTTAAATTGTTGCCCTTCAATTTACCAGAAGTTGATAGAAGAGGAAGTCAGCTCTCCTTTATCACATTCAGATTTGCCAAGAAGACAGTAGTTATTGGTATCCATTTTTGTACAAAGCCAGCAATGGAAGTGCTGGTTTTGGAATGCTATTTTGACATTCAGATTTAAATTTTTCTTTCTTTCTTAATTTTTCATTAAGATTTGATGAATTAGTTGCTGTGGGCCCATTTCTCCTGCCTTTGTGTATGAGTGATTTGTTTTAGTCAAAGGGAATGTTGCAGGGTGAAGGAGTGCCAAGCCAGGTGCTGGGCAAATAGGCTGCCAGTACCGCTGTAAAAGCCCGAAGCCTGGCTATTTATTGCTCAAGTGTGACTCGTGCAAATGTTTCTCCCTTGCTTTTTACATATTTATTTCTGATGACTGACAGGATGTTGAAGTGCATGGTTGGTTGGGCCGGTGCACGGAGCTCTGTTTAGGCGTGATGTTGTAGTGCACTGATTCACCGTTCAGTCTCAGAGGCAGCCTGTTCGTGCACCCAGCTGGCGAACAAAGAAGGAATGCTCATTCTGCTGATGCTGTGCAATGATGTTGAAAACCTGTGAATACAAGAAGCACAAAGCAAAATTATAAAGCATTATCTTCTGCTTTTATTCAACTCCTGTAGAAAGCAGCAAGAGCTTTTAATTGTGTTTCTATGCATAATTAATGAGTGGTTGCACAGTCCTGTGGGACCATTGCTGTACTTCATTCAGTCATAATCTGGCTAGGTGGGGTCTGGCCAGAATGGGGACAAAGATTCCAGCTAAAAATAGTGGGAGGGAATAAAAAGCTTCCAAAAATCTGACTGCCACAGAAGTAAGATCTATGTAATGA
This sequence comes from Nycticryphes semicollaris, assembly GCA_013400055.1. NCBI lineage: Eukaryota > Metazoa > Chordata > Aves > Charadriiformes > Rostratulidae > Nycticryphes > Nycticryphes semicollaris. Next base: position 33,043 of record VXBJ01002453.1, read on the forward strand.
CTTTTTGGTGCTTTATGTAGAGGTCACAGTCTCTGAACCTGGACTTATACCTGTCCTTAAAATAAGTGCTTCACACTTTGTTCCCTTTCCACAAGCATCTGTGAAGTCACAACTTCAACCCAATTATAGGGGCTCATATCATTATTAAAGTTAGACTGTTGAAATTGTTTTGTCAGATTTTCCTCAAAATCAGTTGGTTTCCGTTGCTGATATACGGGGTATAACTCCGGGCTTGGGAGTTTAGTCGAACGTAAAGCCTCTGCCAGGCAGGTACAGACAGAAGGAAATGAAAGTCCTTGTTTTACATCCCCTGTGTTTGCAGCTTGTTCAGAAAGCAGGAGTGTGGCTGCTTTAAGTTTTCTCATAGTTGTCACCCAAAGTACTTTCACTGCTGTTTTAAAGGTCACCTCAGATTAATGAATCACCTCAGGTTAATGTGTTATTAATCAATCAGAAACTAGTTGAGAATTATTGGTTCAGCACTGTGAATGCTCTTGTGCTAGATGTTTATAGAATAAAATAGCAGGAAGGGTATCTGTACTTCCATGCTATGTGTTAAAGAGGAATTCTGCTGCTGTAGCTGAAACCATGTAATTTTTCCCTCTGATTCTGCTCAGAGCTCCTGGTCTCTGTGCAGTTCTCTGGTCTGACTGGACAAGCTGTTTCTCATTGCCGTTACAGCCCACTTGTTGGTCCTTTGATATTGTCCAGGCTTATGCTGTCCTTTCTCCTTTTTCCCCTTTTACCTTCTGCTCTGCACTTTTCCATGTGTTTGGAGCGGAAGAACCTCTACGCCACACTGCTTGTATCTCTGCTTACTCATTCTTGAGTTTTGCTAAAGCTGTCCTTGCTTCAGATCTCATGGTGATTTGTGATCAATAACACCTTCATCTTTCATATTAAACATTACTTCAACAGCACTGCGTTAATTTCCAGAGAAGGTGTGACCAGTACCCCCTGCTCTGGTTCGTGATATTAGTGTTGGTTGATAATTATGCTTGTGCTGGGGTAAAGCATTAAGGTGGAGAATCCCTACCCCGCTGTGGTTTCTCTTTTAATTCATCTTTATTACTGAACAAAGCAGACTTCCATTTCAAAGAGCTTATAGCTTTTTTATGACTAGTGCTGTCTGTAGTTTATTAGACCACTTTTTCCGCTTGTGCAATTTGTATTTTAAGTCTATTTTTAAAATTGTATTTCTATTGTGTCTTTTAAATAGGTGTTTATTACTTTTCTATGACTCCCTGGCTGGCAAAGTCTTAATGGATAAAATTACTGTCAAGGTATAGCTATAAAAATCCACTCCCTCCTAGGAATGGGGCATGCAAGTTTGAAGAAGCTGAGGAAAATGAGAAGTGTAGTTATCTTGGGGTCATTTTAAGTAAACTAGAAGAAATACAAAAGTGTTTGTAAAATTATTTTGCAGTTATGAGCTGTTAATGTATTGATCTTTCTAATTTTGCATTTTGCACATAAACCAAATGGTGTATCTGTACTATTATTACGGTGATGTTTGCTCAGTAGGACAGATCCACCCAGGCTAACTTTGTAGAAATTAAATGCTGACAGTAGCCTGGAAAGAGTTCTGTATGTGCTAGGAAATGTGCTTGAGTGTCATGGTACATTGTCTTGCTAATTAGCTCTGAGCTGGTTGTGCTTCAGGAAAGCAGCTAGTATCTGAGACAGCTTGTGTCTCACACAGCTCTGTACTGCTCTGCAGATGCATTAGCGACTGTCTGCACATGGATTTGACAGCTTTTCTGTTATTTGGAACAGAGGGAGCTGTTTGGACTGCTGGTTGTTGTTTTTCAATCACAATTGTTCATAGCTTGGTACAACACCAAGTGAATAAAAGATCTACAAACAAGAAGTTGAGGCTTCAGAGAGAACTCTGAGAGCCGTAAAGTAGATGCTGTACTCTTCTGCCAGAAGACGGCGTGACAGACTCAGAGGATCTGTGCTCAAGCTTCTCCACATTGCAAATAACTGTGTTTCAGAACCAGCTTTTCAGCAAACCCCAGCTAAACAGTGTAGATCGTGTAAGCAGCTGTCCAGCCCAGCTACAAGCAAGGTCAAGCAAGAACATAACCCAGGAAATATTTATGGCAATTTACTTGTTACAGCTCATGGTTAGTAAGGAAAAATTCCCAGGTGGGGGCAATTCTGAGGCAGCAAGCAAATTACCTAGCTTTTTACTTTTCAGATACTACCTGCCTTTGTAAGGGCTCTGCGGATCTCTAAGCAAGTACAAAACGCTGATAAAGTTAGTTGATGACTTAAGGCAGTCTCAGAATCACTGAACAGGAGAGACAGGATACATTTCTCTTTCTCTGTTGGTACAATGCAATGGGTTCACCCTGTCCAGCAACAAAGCACCACCAGCTGCTTGCTTATGTCCCCCCAGAGCAGGAACAGGGGCTAGAATTAGAAGGGAAAGAGCAAGAAAAACTTATGGGTCAAGATAAAAACAGTTTAATAAGTGAAGGAAAAAATGAAAAAAAAACCAACCACCAAGTGATGCAAAGGCAATCCCAGTCTCTCACCAACAGACCGATGCCCAGCCAGCCTCTGAGCAATGACTGCCTTGGAAAGATTCCCTCCCCAGTTTTATGCTGAGCACGACATATGGCATGGAATTAACCCTTTGGTCAATTTGGGTCAGCTGTCCCAGCCACGTCTCCTCCCAACCTCCTGTCTGCTCCCAGCCTGCTTACGGGGGGCGTGCAGAGTGAAAACCAGAGAAGGCCTTGGTGCTTTGCAGGTGCTGTTCAATGGCTAAAACTTCAGTGTGTTATCAACACTCTTCTAATCATCAATCTAAAACACAGCATCATACAAGTTACTGTGAAGAAAATCTACTTTTTCTCAGCTGGACCCAGTACCTACAGTAATAGATACACCTCACCCTACAGCGGGATTACACTGTGCTAGCTATAAATACAACTTGAATGTGTTTGCGTCTTCTCTTCTTTTCCTTAGTTAGTATTAATGACATGTATCCAGTTGATGTAGAAATACCAGTACCTTCAGCTCCTGATACATTTTATGAAAGCTATAAGCAAAAATTTTCAAACGGAATGGCTGAAATTGTGCATCTGATCTCTCCTTATGCACATAAATATTTTGGTCTTCAGACATGTACTTTACTTGCAGTTCCAGAAAATTTGTAGTAGTCTGATCACTCTAAGACTGCATTTTACAGGGGTTGTATATTCATCATTTTTTGCTTGCATTTCATGATGTATTTTCATTGTATATGTAGGTGAAATTCTAGGTTTGGTAAATTTGCAACCTAGATAAATGGAAGCCGCTGATTTAGAGAAATTTATTCCTGTAGAATCTGTCTCTTCCAGAAAAATCTGTGCCCTGTGGCAAAATCTCACCCTGTTTAGGAACTTTCTGGAATGTTATTTTTAGCATTCCTCCATTTGCCCTGGAATTGCTCCTACTTAATTTGAACTCCTGTTTTTATGTGAAATATGTTACATTACTGTCTGGAAGAGAGGATTGCTTGGAGCAGAGAAGCTGAGATGGCATGTAATGTGGGATGGGGGGCGTGTAGGGCTGGAAACAGTAACACATTATTAAAACTGAGCAGTGATTTGACCTACGAAGGGCCACGGGATGAGTTGAGCATCAGGCTTCATTTTGTTTTGCCACTGATACCAGAGTGGAAGTTTTGTATCTTGTGTCTGGGCTGGCATCTGCGTTCCCTTTTTTTTTTTTTTCCACTATTTAAATTACAAAGCGAGTGATTCAAGTGCTAAATATGTGTAAAACCCTTGTAGATACCCTGCACTCCCCACCTGGCCTCCAGTAGCAGTTCGAGAAGTGCGCCAGCCCTTAGTAAGCCTTGTTTTGTTTCCACCAGCCCCATGCTGATGTCTTATTTAATATGTTTTTAGATTACTAGTTTTAGGCAACTGAATCACCCTTCAAACATTGGTTCTAGCAAATATGTCTACAAAAATCCTGTAAGTCACAGTTTTACAACTAGTGTATCAGCTGGTGTACAAGCTGATACCAATTGTACAATGTACAAGCTGCACCATTGCAGCTGGTGTACAAGCTCCGCTGTGTATGTCAAAAGACCTCTATCAAAGATATTTAAGGCCCAGCTCTCTATCTTGTTGTCAGAATGCATCTTTACATCATTGGGGCTTGTCTGCCTGTGCATCCCCTGTGTTTGTGTGTCTGCTTGGCTCCTGGCAAAGTTACTTATGCCCTTCCCAGTCTGCCTTCCAGCATCATCCTGAAGCCTTTGTTTGGCTCAGTCTTCTGGCCTTCAGTTTGTTTTCCCTGGCTCTGCTCTCATCGCTTCCACCCAGTGTTTCTTATGACTGTGATTCTTGTCAGTGGTTTACTCAGCTATTTCAGGGTATCTCTTGTGTGTTGTGCTCCGTCTTGTGAACTGGCCAGAAATGTGAGGGTCACCGTAACCTTGATTTGAGTCATCTGACTGCATCTCTATATCTCATGTTGAATTCCTAACTGTATGTTGAATTCCTAACTATTTACCAATATGTTCTTCTTGCTTTGAACCCAAAGATGATGTCAGGAGACAGGCTTTTAAACCAAACATTGGCCCAAGAAGGCTTGGGAAGCTCCTTAAGACACTCCTGTAGCTTTTTTTAACTAGTTCCCTCTAGGAACTTTCTGTTTAGAAAACATGTAGTGCTAGTAATGGCATTACAAAGACCTCTTTTCAGTCATGTCAAAGTTGGTGCATTTGTTCCTAGTTGTTAAAAAATGTATTGTTGATTTATGTGATTTAACCATAAATACTTAACAGCTGTTTGGACTGTACTGAAAATAAATCCCATTGTGTTTAACAAGAAATGCTGCCCCATATGCCACACAGAAATAGCAGCCGGCAAGCAGGAGATTAGAAAGATCATCTGTTATTTTTCTAAAGTTCTGAAGTGAAAAGAACATACCTGTGAAAATATTTAAGTAATATAGTCTTCTTATACTGTACCTCGTGTTCTGTAAATGCCTCTGAAAATCAACAGAACCAAATTGTACCTAAAGTATTCTGTGTTTTGCAAGGATGACAAGCCTTTTCCCCTGATTTATTGATGTTCAGAAGAAAGTTATTACAAGTAAAAGTCTTGTATTAAAAATAGTAGTTAATGGTGTTTTAATATTTTTCCCCTGGTTAAAGACGAGTAGGAAGTATAGCAGTGATTGGTTTTTTACTGCTATGAAAATATTTCTATTTTTTGACAGTAACTGGTATCAAGAATAACAATGAAAAAATAAAAGCCATACGGGGTATTCCTTCTCTGATGTTTTATGTCTACTCAGAGAAGATAGGGTACAGACAATTGCTCAGCTGCAGTAAAGATCTCATTTTTATTGTGCAGAGCTAGATTTATCCTTGCTGTACTTTTTCTGAAATCGACAGTTACTTCTGCTAGGCACGGGAGTGACCTGCTCTGATTGTGTGGCTGTTCTAGGAGAGACAACACTCAGGCAGAGTTTCTTCCCTTCGGTTGAATATGTGCGTGCACTAAATTGTGTTTACTTTTGCAACTGTTTGTACAAGTATAGCCAGCACAGATAGCAGAACACAGTAACTTGAATCTCTGCTTTCATGTGGATAAGCTTTTGTCCTTCCAGGGGAAGGACGCTGTTCCCTATCACAAACCTCATCTGAAATGCTTCACCACATACCTGATTAGGCAGAAACCTTATTTAGACATAAATTGGGGTTAATACTCATGAGGTGTTCAGGCTTGATATTTTCTACAGAGTACAGAGTATCCAGAAATCAAGAAGGGGGGAGCTTTGATTTTTTTGAACAAGTGAGTTTCTAGCATTGTAGCATTGTATCANTAAAAAAAAAAAAAAAAAAAAGCTTTTCCAAAGCTTCTATTTTAATGAAATAAATATGTCAGATAGGAATAGAGGAGTATGAGGTTTACACAGAGGTAGGACCAAACTGACACTTGACAGCCAGTTTCTATTTTGAGGTTATTAATTTTCTCCCTGTTTGGCTGTACAGACCCCAGTTGAGCTAGTTCTCTGTAAACCGAAGATTCATAATTCACTCCCAACATTTCATGTTCTGGTCTCCCTTGTATTGATGTGAAAATCTGGATTTTAACAGAGCTGACTCTTTTTTTTTTTTTCTCCTCCCTTGGAGGTACCACATGTCCAGAAATGTGTGTGGTTCTTTTCTGGGTCTGCTTATTTTTATTTATTTTTAATGGATCCTCTCACTGTCATCAGTAGCATATGTATGATACAGGTTGCCATGGTAAATATGAATTTTTTATTAACATAGTAAATATTAATTTAAAACATGAGAAGCCAGTAACTGAGATGTTAACACTGCTTTGGGGATTTTCCTGTTCCTGAGGTGATAGAAATTATATATGGGAATAAAAATGTGAAAAGCAACATGTCTTGGGAAGGAGTTCCTGTAGTGATAGTACAGCAGCCTAAGGGCACAGAAATGTGGAATATTTGGACAAAATAGGACGGTAGGAGGTCAGACATAAGCTGCTGAAAGTTAATACTAGAGATGACCTGGAACCAGGGTTCAGGTTTTAAACTGCTCCCTTACGTATCTGGACCATTTGCAGTCAGTACTTTGCATCCCAGTATGACCAGTCTGGCTCAACTGAATCCAATATAAAAAGGAGATCGTGAAGAGACACGGTCAGCTTCAAGGCAGCTGGGGCACAGGGCTTCCTGAAGTTTCTTTTATGATTTTACATGATTTTTTTTTTTTACATAAAATAATTTTAGGCAGATTTTTGAAAGCTCCCAAATGTCAAAGTTACCCAAATTTCACTGAGCTCAATGGGAGTTACCAGCCAAGAAGTTATTGAAAATTCACCTTTCTAGACATGTTATGTCTCTAAAGCTCATGTCCTTCAGCTTCTGTTTGATTGTGAAATGAGTCCGATGCTGCTTGCTTTCCTGGGAGATGAGGAAACATGAATATTTTTGGATAGGTGTTAGTTTTGTCCAATGGAAATTTTTTTTTTCAGCGTAACCTGTGATTTCTGACGAATTTTTGTTCCTCCACGAAGGCCCTGGCGTTATGACTGTGTTAATTTTTCACTGTGGATTCGCAAAGTTACGAGGTTGTTGTCTTGCCCTGAGACTTTGACTTGCATTTGATGCTGTCACTGAAGAGTGATTTTAGAAGAAGCAACATGATGAGCGGTACTGTCTTTCAGCAGATACGTTAAATTGAGGTCGCTTCTGTCAATGGCCCTCTTAAAAATTACCTCTGTGTCTTGTCAGACATTCCATTTCCCTGTGAAATTAATTCTAAAAATCAAGGACTGTGTCTGAGATATTACAAAGCCCATAATGGAGGCTCTGTTTGCCCTGTCTTCATCGCACTACTGGTATTTCACTTACTATTTGCGTCAGGACTTATATTACAAAACTCAATTTTACTCCGTTCTATACCACAAAGCAGCATATGTCACGCTAACTCCACCGAGCAGAGTAAGATTACTACGTGAAATCTTACATCATCTTGTGATATATATACACACACAAGATTACTCAGAGAATAACTTGTCACCACTGTAGACACCTCATGGTTGCTGGAAAAAACACTCCATACTGAAGGTCACATGCATATACACACTGATTTAACAGCTCTGTTCGCCCTCTGCTAGGGCAGTGCTGCTACCAGAATGACAGCAATTTAGTAAAGCTTAGTATTCTGAAGGAAAGCTCTCTCATCCCTGCTGTTTAAAGAACCGAAATTCCTTCTACTGAAACAGAACTTTGTAACTTTGTATTTTATGAAAATAAAAACACTCTCAACTCTGTTTCACCTTGGAGACTATTAGTACTTCAACCCTGTCACAAGTGTTGCCATATAGCACACCGCAGTGATTGCAACATTAGATTTGATACTTTCAGATTGTTAATGCCTTGGTTTCAATTATGTTGGTGATATTTTTTTTTTTTAAATACAGATAAGCGGTTCAAAGAGTTCAGTGTCTCTGGTTCTTTCAGCTGAGCTGTTTAAAAGCATAGTCCACTCAGATTTCTTGAGGACTGAAATCTTACAACCCATCCACCAGCGCAGGACCTAGGAAAGCTGATTTTGGGTGCATGTTTCTCTTCCATACTCCTGTTCACTGTACTGTATGCTTTTCTGCTTGATGCATGTCAGTAGTGATTTCTGAGTTGAGAAGGTTTCCTTCCTTTTCTCATGAAAAGCCACTTAGATTTTGGCAATCTGTAACCTATTCAGATACAACCTTTACTATTAGTGTCCTGTGCCTTTCAGGTGGCTCCCCAAAGCCCTGGTCTTTCTCTTGGTTCTGTGCATTCCCAACAGAGACAGTTAGCTTTGCAGACTCACCTTTTATGTGTTCAGACTTGTGTCTAGAACTAAAGCTCATTTTGGCTATGTGTAGCTGATTGATTTCTTGTCTTCAAATGTTTCACAAAACCAGTAAGCTTCTTTTATTTCTGTGGGGTGTATTTGATAAGAAGTGACAACATTTCTCATTCTGCTTTTGTCGGTATGCAAAAATTATATCCTAAGTATCTTGAATTCTAACAGACACACACTCAGTTTTTCATGGGGTTCAGAGCCGTTCAGCCACAGATCTGGCTTTGTGTTAATTGATTTCTTTAATGGTTCCAGCAATATCTTGCAACAGAAGAATGTTATATGCAACCCAGTAGTGTTGTGCTCTTTGTAGCCCACAAATCAATAAATGCACTTAAAGAACCTAAACTCTAAAAACATTAATTATAGATATAGGCAAAGGTCGCTCTCCCCTATTCTATTTCTGCACAAAGAAATTATAAAACAGCATGCAAATTGTGAAGTCCAGTGACATTTTTGTACATAAGCATAGACACAGTAAATTTTTGGATATAAAGTAGACTGTAAGTGTTCAGTTTTGGAAATGGAATGGAAAAAATTCAGTGAGCAGAATTCTCTGCCTGCTTAATAAAAATGGAGGTCTCTCCTCACGTGGTACATAACAACAACCACAACAAATCCAGAAACATTCTGCTCACTGCCAGTACCTCCATGGGGAATTACTTCTCGATTGCAAAATGGAAGCAGAGTCTCTCAGATCTTCTACAATAACCAAGCTGGGACCTAAACTGATATTCTACCACTTCATTTAAATTCTAGCAATTATATAAAACAAATAGATAGAAACCTTTTGATTTTTTTTCAAGTCCTGAATGTTGAATTAAAATGTGAAACTTCCTAATTATGTCAAATGCTGTCAAGAAGAGTTCACTTGAAAGCAATTCAGACATTACAGAGAAGGGTACAGCTTAGTCAGCTTATTATTTCTTTCACTTAACTTCAGTTCTAATGTGAAATTGCTTTAATAGCTTTATTGCCGTTATAAATGTTTTATAGGCTTTCCTTCTGCACAGAAATTTTAGTCACCATATTTAATTGCAGAATCTTTGCTTAATGAAATTAGTATTTATAAGAGTTGGCAACCTTGTGGGCAAAATTCTGTGCTTATTCTCAGGATAGATATAGCATAGACAAGAAGAATGTGGTGCTGTGGTTAGATAGGCACGGTCATCTGGGGCAAGCTGCATCAATTAAAGTCATCACTACAGCCCCTGGTAACGGCAGCTATGTCCTACAGTCTGCATTGTGCAGGTGCTCTCAAACAATGTCCTGGCAAAGTCAACTGAGACAACCAGCTTTGCCTTGAAGGAAAGAAGAAGCATTTATTTGTTTCTTCTACTAAGAAAAGTTTGGGTGCAGTAGCCTATGGCAAGGGATAGTAACAAGTGACTGTAAATTATTGATAACTCTCCTAAGGTGCTTCTTTGCAACATCATTGTGAATCATGACCTGAACTTCCATTTCACTTGTTCTATGATACTTGAATCTTACTTTGGAATAGAAGAACAACTTCTGTCATTACAAATATGCTCATTTTTTCCTGCAAGTTTACAGTATGGGTTGTGATGCAGGTTGTTTATATCAGTGTAACTTCTGACTTATTTTTAATTGCTGAAAATTATGCCAGGCTATGGACAATGGGGATTTAGGGTCTTTCCACCGTAGGCAAAGGGATTTGTGCTAACTACATGCTAACATACGTGTAACAACCATAATGGTTATATGGTATGTATACAGCCTGGGTTTCTATAGCCACCAAAATTTTGTTTTTAAGGTAGCATTTACAAGTAATTATCATTGTGCTTTTTTAACTGTTAGTTTCTGCACAAGAGCTGGTTTACCTGCTTTGTCAACTTTGGTTTGACTTAAAAGGGCACTATTAAACCAGAGTTGGAATTAGTGCTAGTCTGTTGATGAAATGTGGGTAGACCTGCTATCCAGAAGGTGGCTAAAGGGACAGATACACCCTTTAGCTGGAGGTTAGTGTGGTTGGCAAATGTGCAATGTGGTGCAAAATCAACCAGTGTAGCTGAAGCCACAACTGGCATGGTTTAAGGTGAGCTTTGACCTTGCCCTGAAGAAATGAGGAGGACTTAGGTGTTCTGGTTTGTGGGCTGTGATACAAGGGGAATAACTTGCAGCTGAGAGATGGCAACACACAGCTTTAGGGCAGTGACACTGCCTTAGGCAGTGTCTGGGCAGGAAGTGCTCCAGACAGCTCCTAAAAAACTAGTTTATATTTGTTGGATTTGTACCATAAAAAGTTAGATATAAACTCATAAACACAGAGAAGCAGACACAAACTACACAGGTGTAAACCAGATTAGATGTAATGCAAAAATGTCATTCATGGACAAGACTTCAAAATATCATTAAGCCCATGCAAGTCACAGAGCAATCTGGGGGGAAGAAAGGGTACTACATTGCAAAAAGTGCTAAGCCCCACTGTCTAAATCAACTCAAGCATTGGAAAGAATAAATATCATGAAAAGTCAATAAGACTTGGCTCTGGGGTAACCCGTGTTATTTTAAATGTCATGCTCTGTGCTAAATACTGACTCATTTTGTACATGTTGCTGAATCTTCTCAGGAAATGATCTAGATTAATGTCTGTGACAGGAGCAGTCACTTCCTGGCCATCCATTTCTGACTTTTTAATTCTTTAAATATTGATGCCCCCCTGCAAACAATCGAAAAATAAAAAATGACTCATAAACTAAAGGTGACCTGAATGCCTAGTAAAGATCAATGTCAAAGAAACCAAAGATGTCAAATGCCATATGAGGCATAACAGAGGAATGTTATCTACAGAGGCAGACAATGCTTGCAACTTTTAAGTGTAATTTGGAACTGGAGGAGGGTTTCATACACATTTACAAATTTCCAGGAAATATTTCACTGATGTTGTATTTATCCTAAAATAAACATCTTTAATTTATTGAGCTGAATATTACAGTGTTTTCCAGTTTCTTCTGTCTCTAAACCCTGCTTACATGTCCTCAAAGTAACACAGATAGTTTTGATTGTCAAATAGTTAGTTGTTAACTTTGAATTGCAGGCTGTTTACTAGAGGAAAGCAGAACAAACATCAGATTGTGTATGTGGTCTGGTCTCTGCTCTTCCTTCATGTAAGTTTTGTACTCAGTGCAATCAATGGCTCGGTTTAACCCATATGGAAAGCAGTGGGATGTATTCTATTGATTAATCGAAACCAGGTTTCTCAAAGAAAAAGAAAACTGTCCTCTGAGCTCAGAATCTGTCATCCAGTTTCCTTTCTACAGTTCTAAGTATCTTTCCTGGTTTTTTTTGTGAACATGGAAGAGATTTTAGAGAACCATCTTTAAGTCTAAAATGGGAGCTGAAGAAGCAGAAGTATTTTGTCTTGTTCTAGCTAGATACATGCTTGATTATAGTGTTTTCCTGTATGACACCATAGAAAAGATCTCGCAGTTAATAACTGTTTCAAAAGCTGTGTACTTTGACTGTAAATCACATTCCATGTGGCAAATTGGCACATCAGGTGTCAGCTTAGGATACTCAGAATTCTTCCTCCCTCTGCTACTGAATCAGGCACAGGAAACGTTGTAAGGATTTTGTGGTTTCATGTTCCACTGTGCTGTTTTTCATTCTCATTACTCCTCCCACCCAGCCTTCCACAAGTTTCTTAAATGAACGAGGTTCTACAAAAATGTGAGGAGGGCTGTGCAAGCTGCAGGCTTTGTAGCATCACCTCAGTCCCTGCAGAGATTATGGAGCAAGTCATGTTGGAAGCTACTTCCCAGGCGTTTGAAGAGAGAAAAGACAATTAAGAACTATTGCAATTAAGAATTAATTTGCCCTTAACAAATGGTACCTGACCAATTCATTATGTTCTGGAAGGAAATGAGTATTGTAAGAATAGCTATGGATATTGTTTACTTTGATAAGGCTTCTGACATGGTCTACCATACCATCTTTGTAGCTAAAGCAGTGAGACATGGATTGGTTAATGGATGGAAAAAAGGAAAGTTGCCTCAAAGAAGAGTGATCAGTGGTTTGGGATAAAACTGGCAGGCAACTACAAGTGATCTTCTTCAGTGATCTGTACTGGGACTGAGACAGGCATCTTCAGCAGCATGAAGGGGCAATGTGCACCCTCAGCAAGTTCATGAATGATGCCTAATTGTGTGTAGGAGGGAAGCAGCTGATACACTACATGGGAGCAGAGCTTCCATACAGAGGGACCTCAACAAGTAGGAGGAATGGGCTGGTAGAAGCCTTATAATGTTCATAACGCAGACACATGGTTCTGCCAAGAGAGATTAGTACAGGCTGGGAGCCATCTGGTGAGAATGCAGCTCTGCAGAAAGACCTGGGGGGGTCCTGGTGGGCAATGAGGTGATCATGAGTCAGCAGGAACACCCTCAGAAGCAGTGAAAGCCAATTGCATCCTGAGCTGCCTTGTCAAGCCTGCAGCCAGCAGGTCAAGTGCTTATTCCCTTCTATTAATTACTTACAAGACTCCATGTAGAGAAGTGTGTTCAATTTTGACCTTCTGTGCAAGGGAGAGATGAATAAACTGGAGCAAGTCCAGCAGGGACTAAGATGGTTAGGGAGAGGCAGCATAGGAGAATTAAGGAAAATTAAGACAGTGAAAGGTAAAGTTGAGAGCACTGGGACTGTTTACCCTGGACAAGTTAAGGCTAAGGGAGTATCTAACTGCTGTCTTCCACTACCTTGAAAAAAGAGTAGAGAGAGATTGGAACCAGAACTGCACAGCAAAAGGGCAAGTTGCAATACAAGGATACAAGGTGCTACATGGAAAATTCAAAGGCATTAGGAAAATTTCTTTGAGAGGTAGTTCTGTTTGAGAGGGGGGGTGCTTAAGTACAAGAACAGTACAGAGTCTCTGTCCTTGCAAATAGTGTAACTGCTTAAGTCCCCGAGTAACCAATTTCACTTTGTAACTCAGCATGTTTTGAGGAGGCAGTTGGGCTTGTCGATCTTCAAAGGTCTTTTCCAACCAAACTATTCTATATTTATCCCATTCTATAGTTAGCCTTCACTTCTGGATATGACATCCTTCTGAAATGGAGGAGAGATGTAGTAAAGGTATGGGAAAGAAGTGTGAGGCTTGTAGGTTATTCTATGGGCTTTTGTAGAAATTTTTTTAGATCTTATGTTCGTCCTTGAGTGAGGTCTCCTGATGTCCTTGGGTGTATCGATCCTTAGATGTATCACAGAGCTCTGTTAGTACCTGGGCAGCAGCATGGACCAGCGTACAGGACACAAGACTGGTGCTCTGAGCTGTATTTGACCATCCTGCTGAGTTGGTAAATGTAAAAGTCCCTAGTTTGCTTTCCCCTCCCATTCCTTCCGAGTTTAGACTGCAAACTTTTTGGATCAGGAAGTGAATTTTTCCTACCTGTTTAGCATACAGCGTGCTGGGATCTCATAGGTAGGTCTCCTAAGTGCTTTTT